>CM034153.1:394731506-394749006 GCA_019776745.2 Taxus chinensis
ACACACGCACGCACACACACACGCACATGCACACACACACGCTAGAGCATAGGCGCACACACACGCACACGCGCACACACACAAACACTAGCACATGCACACGCACACGCATGAGCACATGCACATGCACATGCACATGCACACAAACATGCACACGAACACACAAACAAACGCACACGCACACACACACGAACACACACACGCACACGCACACACACACAAACATGCACATGAACATGCACACAAATGCACACGCATACACACACGCACATGAACACACACACGCACATGCACATGCACATGCACACCATACGCATATGCACATGCACATGCACACGCACACGCACACGCACATGCACATGCACACACACACGCACACGCACATGGAAACAAACACGCACATGCACATGTATACGCACATGCACATGAATGTTTACTGACACTCACACATGTAGACGAACACGCACATGAACATGCACACGCACATGCACACACACACGCACATGCACATGCACACGCACACAAACATGCACATGAACATGCACACAAATGCACACGCACACACACACGCACATGAACACACACACGCACATGCACATGCACATGCACACCACACGCACATGCACATGCACATGCACACGCACACGCACACGCACATGCACATGCACACACACACGCACACACACATGGAAACAAACATGCACATGCACATGTATACGCACATGCACATGAATGTTTACTGACACTCACACATGTAGACGAACACGCACACGAACATGCACATGCACATGCACACACACATGCACACGCACACGCACATGCACACACACACGCACACGCACACGCATACACACACCCACACACACACCCATATGCGCCCGCACAGGCACACTCACACACACACGCAAACGCACACACACGCAAACACACACACACACATGCACACGTACACGCACACGGACACGCACGTGCAGACGCACACGTACGCAGATATGCACATGCACATGCACACGCACACGCACACGCACACGCACATGCACACACACATGCACACGCTAATGTAAAGACAATTGCACACGAACATGCACAGATGGACATAATCGCACATGCACACACACACACACGCAGATGCAAATGTAAAGACAATTGCACACGAACACACACAGACAGACACAATCACACACACACACACACACACACACACACACACACATGAACATGCACACGCACATGCACACACACACACGCACATGCACATGCACACGCAACGCACATAGCACACACCCACACGCGCACACACACACACATAGCACATGCACACGCACACACACATGCACATGCACACGCACACACAGTCACACATGCACATGCATACGCACATGCACACGTACACACACGCACACGCACACCCACTCACACACGCACACGCACACGCACACGCTGATGCATACGCGCAAGCACACACACACGCACAGGCACACACACACGTACATGCACACGCACACACACACGCACACCCACACGCACACGCACATGCACACGTACATGCACGCGGTCACGCACATGCACGCGCACACACACGCACAGTTGCATAGAAGCAGATGTACGCCTGTGCACTCGCACACGCACACTCACACGCGTAAGTAAGGACACACGCTCACGCACACACGCACACACTCACGCACATACACACACAAACTCATGCACACACACATGCACACGCACTCGCAAACGCTGACGCACACGTACATGTACACGCAAACACGCAAGCACACGCACACGCTACATGTACACACGGACAATTGCACACGCACATGCGCAGACGGACATAAATCGCACACGCACATGCACACGCACACGCAAACGCACACGCACACGCACACGCACAGACACACGCACACGCACACGCACACGCACACAAACACGCATAGGCACACGCACACGCACACACCCACGCACACGCACACGCACACGCACACACTCACACGCTTAAGTAACGACACACGCACACAGTCACACACATGCCCACACAAACTCAGGCACACATGCACACGCACACGCACTCGCAAACGTACACACACACGCAGACCCACACGCACACGGACAAGCACACGCACATGCACACGCACACACGCACAGGCACACGCACATGCACGCGCACACGCACACGCACATGCACATACACACGCACAATCACGCGCACATGCACATACACACGCACACGCACACGCACACACACACACACACGCAAGCACACACACAAGGACATGCACTCGCACGCGCATGCGCACTCGCACACACACAAACATGCACATGAACACACGCACGCCCCCATGCACATGCTCAATGACACACGTGCACTCGCACATGCACATGCACACACACAAGCACGCACATGCGCACGCGCACACACACACGCACAAGCACACTAACACGGACACGTCCATGCACACGCACACGCACACACCCACGCACATGCCCACACACACGCACACGCACACAAACACGCACACGCACACGCACACGCACACGCGTAAGTAAGGACACACGCAAATGCACATGCATTTGGACACGCACATCAGGCACACACATGCACATGCGCACAATCACACACACATGCAAACGCACTCCCACAGGCACACGCACACATGCAAGCACACGCAAACACATGCGCACACCCACACACACACACACACACCCGCTCACGGACAGGCAAATGCACACGCACATGAACACACACTCGCACATGCACACGCAAGCACACGACATGTTCACTGGCACACGCACTCGCATGCGCACGCGCACATGGACACACACACAAACACACATGAACACACGCACACCCACATGCACACACACACGCAACACGAACACGTGCACTCGCACCACGGAAATGCACACAAACGCACATGCATTTTGACATGAACATGAACACGCACATAAGCACATGAAAACAGACAAGTCACAGGCACACGCACACGCAAATGCACTCACATATGCACATGCACACGCACATGCACACTGCAGAGGCACACTCATGTGAAACACACACGCACACGCGCACCGCGCAGACGCACACGCACATGACCACATGCACACGCACACGAAAACTCCACACGCACACGCACACGCGCACGCATACGCAAACGCGTACGCAAACGCATGCGCACACGCTACAGGCACACACACACCGCTCACGCACATGCGCACAAACACACATCCACACGCACACGCACATGCACACGTACATGCATGCGGTCACACACATGCACGCGCACACAGACGCACACTTGCACATGAATATTACAGATGAACACCTGTGCACATCGCACACACATCACTCACACGCGTAAGTACAGGACACATGCACACGCACACACGTACACACTCACGCACATGCACAGGCACAAGCTCAGGCACACACACACGCACACGCACTCGCAAACGCTTACGCACACGCACATGCACACGCACACGCACACACACATGCACACGCATACGCAAACGCACTCCCACAGCCACACGCACATGCGCGCACACATGCACACGGACACACACATGCACACGCACATGCAAATGCACAAACTGCACTGCACACGCAAACGCACGCACATGCACATGACACGAACACACACACGCACACACACACGCTCACGTACATGAACGTGAACATGCACATGCGCATGCACATCCACACGCACTACGCAGATGCACACGCACACGCATACGCGCACACTGACACAGCACTCGCACACGCTACGTGCACATCGCACACACACAAACAAGCACATGAACACGCATATGCACACGCACAAGTACACGTACATGCACATGCACACAAACACGTGCACTCACACACACACACGCACACACACACACACACAAACAAGCACACACACATGGACACGTCCACACACACGCACACGCACACGCACTCACACACGCAAACAGACACGCACACGCACACGCACCCGCGTACGCAAATGCACGCGCACACGCACAAGCGCACGTACACGCACACGTACACGCACACCCACACGCACACATGCACACCCACACGCACACGCACATGCACACGTACATGCACGCGGTCACGCACATGCACGCGCACACAGACGCACACTTACACATAAGAAAATGTACGCATGTGCACTCGAACACTCACACTCACACGCGTAAGTAAGGACACACGCACACGCACGCACGCACACACTCATGCACACGCACACACAAACTCAGGCACAAAAACACACATGCACACGCACTCGCAAACACTCATGCACACGCACATGCACACGCTAACGCGCAAGCAGACGCACACGCACATGCACGCACAAACGCACACGCAAATGCACGCACACACGTACACGCACACACACACGCTCACGCACACGCAAATAAACACGCACATGAAACACGCACTCGCAGATGCACACGCACATGCACACGAACACATGGACACAGCACTCGCACGCGCACGCGCATTCGCACACACACAAATACACATGAATACACGCACACACACGCACACGCGCACAAACACAAACACGTGCACTCACACACGCACACGCACACACAAACACACACGCACACGGACACGTGCACGCACACGCACACGCAAACACAATCCCATAGGCATAGGCACATGCACACGCACACGCACTCACACACGCAAACGCACATTAACACACACACACGTACACACACTCTCAAACGCACACGCAAGCATACGCACACTGACAAGCACTCGCACATGCACGTGCACTCGCACACACACAAACACACATGAACACAAATACACCCACATGCACAAGCACACAAACACAAACACGTGCACTCACGCACACACACACACACACACACACACACACACACACACACACACACACACACACACACACAAAAGCACACGCACATGGACACGTCCACGCACACGCACACACAAACGCACTCCCACAGGCACACGCACACGCACACGCACTCACACACGCAAACGCACACGCACACGCGTACGCAAATGCACGCGCAAACGCACGCGCACACGCACACACACACGCACACGCACACGTACACGCACACCCACATGCACACGCACATGCACACGCTAACGCACAAGCACACACACACGGACACGCACATGCACACGCACATGCACACGCACGCACAAACGCACACGCAAATGCATGCACACACGTACACGCGCACACACATGCTCGCGCACACGCAAATAAACACGCACACGTACACGCACTCGCAGATGCACATGCAAGCACACGCACACGGACAAGCACTCGAACGCACACGCGCACTCGCACACACACAAACACACATGAATACACGCACACCCACATGCACACACACACAAACACGAACACACATCACACAGGCACACGCACACACGTAAATGCACACGGCACATGCACATCACACGCACACGCATAACACATCCCACAGGCACACACACACGCACATGCACACGCACACACACACGCACACACACACACACACACGCGCGCGCGCGCGTGCTCACGCTCATGCACACGCACACGCACATGCACTTGGACACGCACACGCACATGTACTTGGACACCGACACACAAACGCACATGAACATGCACACGCACATGTAAATGCACACAAACACGCACACCGCACGCAAGCGCGCATGCACATGCACACACACATTAACAGGCATAGGCACATGCGTGCACGCACGCACACACACACACACATGCACACGCACACACACACGCTCATGCACATGCTCACGCACACACACACGCACACATGTGCACACACACACACACTAGCACACGCACATGCACACGCACACGTATGAGCACACGCACATGCACATGCACACAAACATGCTGTAACATCCCCATTTTAATATACTAGAACAAGGGATTTTTTTTTTCTTACACAACGTTCCCTGTTATGCATTATATAATTCAAACACACATTCAAGTTTTAATAATTGTTCTCTGTCTAATTAATGTAGTTTTGATCACACAATTTCCTTTTAAAACTAATGTTCTCTGTTCACATATTTGCAATATGGAACACACATTCAGTTCCATTCAATCATATAACAGATACCATATACTACTGCTATAAATGACTCGAATAACTACCGACCTCCCACTTTATGGCTCGGAGTTCAGTAATCTCTCATTTCATGACTCGGCGACTTACCGATCCTTCATGTTAATTCATGAATAGTATAATGAATATACAGGGTTCTTTTACCATTTCCGATTAACGAAGTGATCCATTTAAGATAGCCTATATGAATATCTGTCAACTGATATTCATCTGACATCCTGCATCTTAAACTAGGTGATTAGGACAACGCAACTAGCACTTGCGATACTTTCCTTCAAATATTTTCACATGCTTTGCATGATCATATTAAGAACTAGATGTGATACACACCAATGGAATATTGTCTTCACCTCACTGCTTGTCTGTTATCTAGAATGGTATTTCCTGGTCTTACTACCAGTCCTTCCATTTTAAGGTCCAAACTCTAACCTCAACTAGCAATCATGAACGAGTATAGGAAGTTACTCATGGTAACTAAAGATACGCATGACATCCACGGTGTACGTTCTTAGATGATTCCGTCCATGTCTAGTTACCTTTAGTCCTCCAGAGTCACTCCATATCACGTGATCACATTTCAAATCCCCAGCCATTCACACTTATTATCCAGCTTATGTAAACTTGATGATTTAATTCGGAAGGGCATTGTAATATGTAACAGCTACAAAGAATTATGAGCTTCCTCATAATAATCGAAAAAAGCAAGAATCATTTTCACAAACATTGAAAGTAATAATTCCACTTTATTTAGCCTTGGTGAAACATACTCCAAAGTATAATTCATAAAGGGCAGTTCGTATAGGTCAGTACATTGAACACTACTATTACCTGTCCAAATAAGTTCATCAGAGTTCATTGCAACTCCTATAAAGATTAGTACTGAAATAGTGAACTCTAATCTATCTGGTAATCATATCCATATACTCAGTTCCAGAATCTAAGAATTCAATTCTTTATAACACAAGAGTCTTTCATGGAATTCAACCAGTCACACTTTCATGCTAATAATTAGAGTTTTCACTTTCCAACAACAGGAGAGTGATTCCATTCATATTCTCTTCTTAATGAAAATGATGAAAGGTCCACAATCCTTCCAAGTATTTATATTCACATAACAATGCACTGTATCAATGCAATCCCTCAAGGAAAATAGACTCTCCCAAGCAAGTTCCAGTCAAATTATTCTCAACGGTTCAAGCAAAAACTCATTTGTTTCACGTACAACATTCAGAACACTAAGCAATGTTCCTTATCATGATGATTGTTCAGACTATAAGATCAAACCAAATCCATAATACACAATAAAATCCACTTTACCATTAGCTTCAGATTTCCAATAGTAAAAGAGAAAACATAGTTCATTAATGATTTTAGTAAGAAAAACACTCATTTTCTTCAAACACGCACAAGAATGCTCAAGTCGTATTCATCCATATAAGGACTGTTCAACCAGACATACAAAAAAAAATCATCTCATCCTCCTCATTTTCACAAGGATGCACAGAACTCAGAATTGCTATTCACGCACAACTAAAGTATTCATAAGCACAAACTCATAAATGGTAAAAAGCGAATCCCCAATACTATTGAAACGAATCCACTCAGCATGGATAGTGTAATCCAACTCAATAATTATGCAAAGAATGCTTAAGTCGCATACAGCAAAAGAAAATGACTCAACCCAAAATCATCTCAACAAAACAACCAAATCAATTAACCAAAACCCCCATCATAAGAGCAGGGTTGTTTTAATGAGACGATTAAATAAAAGCAAGTGGTTTAAGGAGAAGGGCTTAACATGCCTGTTAATTTTTCTTATGGCTCGAAGAAAACCGCGCCCACTGGAGTTGTTTCTCTCTATGACATCCTCGGCCAGACTTTCCAACCAGTCACTAACTTCCACAGGCTCAAGAATAGCCTTTGTTTTTCCAAAGAATAGAGATAATAATTAAAACACAGCTGGTTCGACAAAACCATGGAGAAACAAAATGTAGAGTAACTAAAATCCAAATGCACATGGCAACAAACAATTTTCCTTTTTCCTCTATCCTCTTTCCAAGGTGAGCTGGTCACTAAGACCAAGATAATTAATGCATTGAATGCACTGCCTTTCCTCATTCCTCATGCCACCACCGACTCGGGTTGGTGAGTTTCCAATTTTTAAATTTGCATATAAGTTTCATTTAGTTTCTTAGCTAGTTGGATGCCTCCAACTTCTCTTTATTCCCACCAAAATTGGTGCTATACATGTAAAGGACTTCATTTACTATCCCATTAAATTTCCTACCTTCCCCCCTTATCCTTTCCATCCACATGGGTCTATGCATCCCCTTCCTTAGGTTAGGATTAGTTTAGGATTTTAATAGTCCATATCTAGGTCATTTGCCTAGTTCATAGGTTAATGGAATTTATATCTATTTTCTCCCTTATGAAATCTAAAATCCATATAGGATAGTAGTTAGGGTATAAGATAAAACTTAGGGGTAGGTTAGGGTTTAATCCCCTAATATTTAGTTAACTAGTTTCCATATCAAGTCTTTCTACCTGACAGTCATATTCAACATTAAGCAGGACATTTCATCCTAAGTTCCACATACCTGTGCCACTTACATCTAGGCCCTTATCGTCTTACGCTGTCTAGCGTTACAACAGTGTGTGGTTCAAGAATCAAACCTTTTTCATTGGCATCTACGTACCAGATATTCATACCTGAAATCAGGTGCTGCAACATTTATATCAACCTTCAGTCTGGTTTAAAAGTAAATCGACAAAGCTATCATAAGAAGGCCACATCATACCTTGTATCAATGGAATTGATTCAAGGAGTGATGTCAATCAGCGAATAGAGTTCATCAAGCATACGGAAAAGTCTGTTGTCTCATTAGCAATCACACAAGCAATAATAACTTCTATCCCAAGTATCAAGTTACAACAAACAAGGGTCCATATCAGCAACACATTCCTCTAAGATCAAAAGATGGGTCTTAACATATTTATCTTCATTTCTGCAGTTATAACATCATGAAAGGTAATTACCATGATAACTTAAAAAAATCAAGGCATTACATTCCTCCCTTCTTAAAGAATTATCATCCCGATGATCAAATTAACCAATTCAAGGAGTTTCTAGGACAAAATTCAGTTATTGTCCTTCCATTCATAAGTTCATACCAAAAACATATTCACTCTTTAAAATAGTGTTTTAAGATAACTGTAAAATAGACCAATAATTGTCTAAATTTGGTAGAATTATTAGTTTTTCAAATTTCAATTTCGATTAAACAAGTATGGAAAATCAGATCTCATTTCTTCGAGATTTTCCCAAGTTGCACTTTCTTCGCTAAACTGGTCCCACTGGACCTTACATTGATTCACTTCACGATTTCTTAAGCACAACTGGCGATTTCCCAGCACTCGAATGGGCTTAATCATGATTATTCCTGGGTCTTGGACCTGCAAGGAATTCCAATTCAGCACATGTGATAAATCTATTACGTATTTCTTAAGCAAAGAAATATGAAAAGCATCATGCATTTGTGATAAAGCAGGAGGTAATGCTAGACGATAAGCTACAGGGTTGATTATTTCAACAATTTCAAAAGGTCCCACATAACGTGGTGACAACTTGGTAGCCTTGCCAAAAGTTATTGAGCTCTTTTTCGGATTCACCTTAAGAAAGACCTTCTCACCAAGTTTATAATTCCTATCAACTCGCTTTAAGTCTGCATAACTCTTTTGCCTATTGGCAGCCTCCTTTAGATGTTTCCGAATCATTTTGATTTGTTGTTCCATTTCCTTGAGGATTTCTATCCCAATAACCTCTCTGTCCTCTATGCTGTCCCAGCTAATAGGGGTTCTGCATTTTCTTCCATACAATGCTTCAAAGGGCACCATTTTTAAAGAGGTGTGGTATGTATTATTGTAGGAAAATTCAACCAGCGGAAGGTATTCTTCCCATTTATACTACTGGTCCATGCAATACATTCTTAACATGTCCTCTAAAACTTGATTGACTCTCTCGGTCTGTCCATCCGTTTCCGGATGATATGCAGAGCTGAAGTTTGATTTAGTACCCAAGGCCGCATTAAGTGTTTTCCAAAACCTTGATGTCATCCTTGGATCTCTGTCTGATATGATCAATTCAGGTATTCCATACAATTTGAAAATTTCATGTACAAATCTTCTTGTTAACACTGGTGCATCGTCTTTCAAATTACCCGCAATAAAGTGTGCCACTTTGGTAAATTTTTCAACGACAACTAGGATGATATCATGTTTATTCCTTGACATAGGCAATCCTTGAACGAAATCCATCGTTATCACTTGCCATTTGTACTGTGGAATGCTGTGGGGATACAATAATCTAGCGGGATGCATATGTTCCACCTTAACACGCTGACATTCCAAGCAGTGTGTTAAAAATTCCACCACATCCTTTTTCATTCCCTTCCAGAAGTATTGCTGCTTAAGATCAGCAAGCATTTTTGTAATGCCAGGGTTTCCAAGAAAAGGTGAATTATGGAATTCAGTTAACAATTTCCTTCTTAAATCATTTGCCAAGGGTATATAGACCCTATTTTCGAACCTCAAAATTCCTTCGCTATCAAAGCGAAATCCTTTATACCTCACATCCTTTGGATCTGTAGCAAGTACTGTTTTAACTTGCTGGAAATAAGAATCTGATTCCAAGGCATCTTTCACCTCATCCTTAAATTGATTTCTTAACGTTATAAGAGCAGAGATGTGCTTCCTTTGACTCAGAGCATCTGCCACTCTATTTAACTTGCCTTTGATGTAGCTTATATCAAAATCATACTGAGACAAAAATTCTAACCATCTTTGTTGTCTTGCATTCAAATTTGGCTGAGTAAAAATATACTTCAACCCCAGATGGTCAATTTTTAACTCAAAAGGTTTGCCTAAAAGGTAATGCCTCCACATTTGAAGTGCATGTACAATGGCAGCGAGCTCTAGGTCGTGTGAAGCATAATTCTGTTCATGTAACTTAAGCTTTCTGCTTTCATAAGCTATAACATGGTCATTCTGTAACAGAATACCTCCAAGGCCTTCTCCCGATGCATCCGTTACAACCATAAAATTTCTATTTGGATCTGGTAAAGTTAAAATAGGTGTTGTAGTTAACTATTCCTTTAAATTTTTAAAGGCAGATTCACATTTGTCAGTCTAGACAAATTTCTTATCCTTCTTTTGCAGTGAAGTGATTGGGGCAGCAATTTTTGAAAAATCCTTAACAAACTTTCTATAATATCCTGCCAAGCCCATGAAGCTTCTTACTTCATGCACGTTCTTAAGTGCAGGCCACTCGGTTATAGCTGCAATCTTTGTAGGGTCTATAGCTATTCCGTTCTTGCTTATAACGTGTCCTAAATAATGCACCTCTACATCATAAAAGGAACATTTAGACAGTTTACCATATAACTTCCTCTTTCTTAAAACTTCCAACACTACCTTTAAATGTTCTTGGTGCTCTTCAACATTTTTAGAGTATATAAGAATGTCATCTAAGAATACAAGCACAAACTTGTCTAGGTATTCTTGAAAAATATTGTTCATCAAATTCATGAAGGCAGCAGGCGCATTTGTCAACCCAAAAGGTAACACCATGAATTCATAATGCTCGTACCTTGTTCTAAAAGCTGTTTTATGAATATCTTCTTCCTTTATTCTCAACTAATGATACCCATATCGAAGATATATTTTTGAATAAACTAATGCTCCACGCATCTAGTCAAACAGATCATCAATCCTAGGAAGTGGGTATCGATTCTTAATAGTTGCCTTGTTCAACATTCTATAATCAATGCACAGTCTCAATGCGCCATCCTTTTTCTTTTCAAAAATTACTGGTGCTCCCCATGGTGAGACGCTCAGTCTTATAAGCCCCTTAGTCAAAAGTTCCTGTAATTGAGCCTTTAGCTCTACCAACTCAAGGGTGGTCATTCTATAAGGTGCCTTAGATATGGGTTCAGTTCCCGACTTGATTTCTATTGCAAAGTCAAACTCTCGTTTGGGTGGAAGACCTGGTAATTCCTCCGGAAATACATCACTGAAATCCCTTAATAATGGATATCTTTCCATGAAATCATTATCCTCCTTAGCATTTTCTATCATTTTTACTACATACAAGGTGCAGCCTCTATTTTTAGCCCTTTTTAGTTGCATAGCTATTATTTTCCTAACTGCAACTTCACGCTTTACACCTTGAATGACTGTTGCTTTTTGCAGGTCGTCAAAACAACAAATTTGTTTTTCATAACATTCGACCTTTTCCTTATGTTCTACCAACCAGTTAACTCCAATAATAATATCATATGATCCTAAAGGAGTGACATACAGGTCAACTTCGGTGGAGAAACTGGGCAAGTCAAGAATTTCCCCAAAAAGGCACATTTCAGCTGTATGGAGAACTTTATTCCCATAATGCGCTGTCCATGTCTTATCCATTCGTTTAGCCTTTCTTTTTAATTTCATTGCAAGTTTACTAGAAATAAAGCATTCAGTGGGTCTAGTATCAAAAAGTATGACTATAGGTGTACCGAATAACTTACCCGAAACTTCTATAGGTGTAACTTACTTTTCAGCTTGTCAGTTAGCCACCACAGTGTGTATCCTATGCTGCTGATCGCGATCATTCTTTTTCAAAGGATAGTGACTCACGTAATGGTCCTTTCCATAATTGAAGCATCCTCCAATTGGCCCTTTCCTAGGCTGAAATTTGTTACCAGCTTTGAAGTTATCATTCTGGCTCCCATAGGACTTTTTTCCATTGCCACTAACTTTTGTGAAGCTGTTTCGCACACTATTTACAGGTTTTTTCATTACAGATTTCTTATTGTTATCTACAAAAATTTTGTTTTTCACACCAAACCTTTTCCAAGGCCCCCTTTTGGGTGTGAGAGATGAATAAGAATTAGGAATCTTCTTCCTTATCTCTTCCCTATGAGTAGAAATTGCTCTCAATTTCTGTTCCTATCTTATTGCCTTTTCGACAACTCCTATGGTGGTTGGACCATGGACATCCACTTTACCACCAACGATGGGATTTAGTCCCATTATGAACTTTCGTATTCTGAACTTCTCGTCAGCTTGGTACTGCGACACATACTTAAGGAGTTTAGTAAACCCTTCCCAGTATTCTGTCACCGTCAGCCTTCCTTGCGACCAGTTCTGAAATTTAGTCATTTTCCTATCAAAATAGAGTTGAGGTAGCCACCGTTGCCTAAAGTAACCCTTAAATTGATCCCAAGTTATGTATGATTCAACAATATTCAACTCAACCTTACGGTTGTCCCACCATGATGATGCTTCATGAGAAAGCTGATATGCTCCCCATATCGCTTTGGTCTCCTCAGAGAAGTTTCTTATTGCAAATTACTTCTCCATTTCACTGAGCCAATTCTTAGCTCCGTCCCCAAGGGTTGTTCCATCAAACTTTGGAGGACTTATTCTCTTTATATCATTTATAAGTTCAACTACTAATCTTACCCTTTTATTTCCAGGATGATTAGGAGCATTCACATTACTATTATCAACACCTGGATTCCCTCCAAGGGTGTTGTCCACAGGAGGTGGCTGATCATTTATATCAGCTTCTTCTTCCTCCTCTTCATTTCCCATTAACTGCTATTCCAAAACAGTCAAACAATCTCTCATGTCTAGTAGGGTAGTAAGGATTTCATCTAGCTTTTGAGCAGTAGCTTCTTCTCCACCTGATAACGGGTTGTTTGCAGCATTTCTTCTTGTTCTGACCATTTTCTATTCAATAAGAAAATGTAAACCTTATTAAATTGTGGACTCATTAGGTCAAAGAGCTGCAACCTTCAGCTCTGATACCAAGATGTAACATCCCCATTTTAAGATACTAGAACAAGGGGAAAAAAAATTATACAACATTCCCTGTTATAAATTATATAATTCAAACACACGTTCAAGTTTTAATAATTGTTCTCTGTCTAATTAATGTAGTTTGGATCACACAATTTCCTTTTAAAACTAATGTTCTCTGTTCACATATTTGCAATATGAAACACACATTCAGTGCCATTCAATCATATAACAGATACCATATGTTGCTGTAAATGACTCGAAGAACTACCGACCTCCCACTTTATGGCTCGGAGTTTCAACGATCTCTCATTTCATGACTCGGCGACTTACTGATCCTTCATGTTAATTCATGCATAGTATAATGAATATACAGGGTTCTTTTACCGTTTCCAGTTATCGAAGTGATCCATTTAAGAAGCCTATCTGAATATATGTTATTGATATTCATTTGACATCTTACATCTTAAACTAGGTGATTAGGACAACACAACCAGATTACACTTGTGATACTTTGGCCAAAGACTGTTTTCACATGCTTTGCATGATCATATTCTGCTTATGTAAAATTGATGATTTAATTCGGAAGGGAATTGTAATATGTCAGCTACAAAATTATGAGCTCCCTCATAATAATGAAAAAAAAAAGAATCATTTTCCAAACATTCAAAGTAAGAATTCCACTTCATTTTAGCCTTGATGAAACAAGAAGAAATCTAAAGGGTCATTCGTATAGGTATACATTCACATATTTATGCAAATAATTCATCATCCAATCCAAAGAAGATTGAAATAGTGAACTCTAATCTATCTGGTAAATATCCAGATACTCAATTCATTCAGAATCAAGAATTAATTCTTTTAAACAAAGTCGTTCATGGAATTCAACCAAACACAAATGATTTTCAATCATTTCAAAAAGGAAGTGAGAGTAAAACGATGAAACAAGCCCACTGCTCCAAGTATTTAAATTTATGCACTGTATACCCTCAAGAAAATAACTCACCCAATAGTTCCATCTATGATTCTCACGGTTCTTCAAAAACCGTTCACATACAGCATTCAGAAAAACAATCTCCTTATCAGTATTGTTTACATAAGACCGAATCCACAATACACAATAAAATCCACTTACCATTAACTTCAGATTTCCAACAACAAAAGAGAAAACTATTTCATTAATAGTTTTAGTAAGAAAAACACTCATTTTCTTCAAAACGCACAAGAATGCTCAAGTCGTATTCATCCATATAATGACTAGTTCAACCATACATACAAAAAAAATCATCTCATCCTCCTATTTTCACAAGGATACGTTGAACTCAAAATTGCTACACGCATAGCTAATGTATTCATAAGCACAAACTCATAAAATAAAGAATGAATCCCCAATACTATCGAAACGAATCCACTCAGCATGGGTAGTGTATTCCACTCAATAATTATGCAAAGAATGCTTAAGTCGCATACAACAAAAGAAAACGACTCAACCCAAAATCATCTCAACAAAACAACCAAATCAATTAAACAAAACCCCCATCATAAGAGCAGGGTTGTTTTAATGAGACGATTAAACAAAAGCAAGCAGTTTAAGGAGAAGGGCTTAACATGCCTGTTAATTTTTCTTGTGGCTCGAAGAAAACCGCACCCACTAGAGTTGTTTCTCTCCACGAAGTCCTCAGCTAGGCTTTCCAACCAGTCCCTAACTTCCACAGGCTCAAGAATAGCCTTTTTTTTCCATAGAATAGATATAATAATCAAAACACAGCTGGTTCGACAGAACCATGGAGAAACAAAATGCAGAGCAACTAAAATCCAAATGCACACAGCAATAAACAATTTTCCTTTTTCCTCTATCCTCTTTCCAAGGCGAGCTGGTTGCTAAGACCAAGATAATTAATGCATTGAATGCATTGTCTTTCCTCATTCCTCACGCCACCGCCGACTCGGGTTGGTGAGTTTCCAATTTTCAAATTTGCATATAAGTTTCATTTAGTTTCTTAGCTAGTTGGACGCCTCCAACTTTTCTTTGTTCCCACCAAACTTGGCGCTGTACATGTAAGGGCTTCATTTACTGTCCCATTAAATTTCCTACCTTCCCCCCCTTATCCTTTCCATCCACATGGGTCTATGCGTCCCCTTCCTTAGGTTAGGATTAGTTTAGGAATTTAATAGTCCATATCTAGGTCATTCGCCTAGTTCATAGGTTAATGGAATTTATATCTATTTTCTCCCTTATGAAATCTAAAATCCATATAGGATAGTAGTTAGGGTATAAGATAAAACTTAGGGGTAGGTTAGGGTTTAATCCCCTAATATTTAATTAACTAGTTTTCATATCAAGTCTTTCTGCCTGACAGTTATATTCAACATTAAGCAGGACATTTCGTCCTAAGTTCCACATACCTGTGCCACTTACATCAAGGCCCTTATCGTCTTACGCTGTCTAGTGTTACAATGGTGTGTGGTTCAAGAATCAAACATTTTTCATTGGCATCTACGTACGAGATATTCATATCTGAAATCAAGTGCTGCAACATTTATATCAACCTTCAGTCTGGTTTAAAAGTAAATCGACAAAGCGATCATAAGAAGGCCACATCATACCTTGGATTAATGGAATTGATTCAAGGCGTGCTGTAAATCAGCGAATAGAGTTCATCAAGCATACGACAAGTCTGTTGTCTCATTAGCAATCACACAAGCAATAATAACTTATGTCCCAAGTATCAAGTTACAGCAAACAAGGGTCCAGATCAGCAACACTTTCCTCTAAGATCAAAAGATGTTTCTTAACATATTTATCTTCATTTATGTAGTTACAATATCATGAAAGGTAATTACCATGATAACTTACAAAAATCAAGGGTGTTACATTCCTCCCTTCTTAAAGAATCATTGATCCCGATGATCAAATTAACCAATTCAAGGAGTTTCTAAGACAAAATTCAGTTATTGTCCTTCCATTCATAAGTTCATACGCAAACAAGATTCACTCATTAAAACAGATTCACTCTTTAAAACAGTTCATACACATAAGTTCATACGCACACGAACACAGACACACACACTTGCACATGCACATGCACAGACAATTACACACAAACATCCATAGTCAGTACACATTCACACACGCACTTGGACACACACACACACACACATGAACACGCACACACACATGCACACGCCCAACACAACATGTGACACAAACACGCACACAAACGCACATTCACTTGGACACTACACACACACAATCACACACGCACGCAAGATATTTCTTAAGCACACGTACATTCACATGCATGAACGCACATGCACATTCACATGCACACTGCACACACGCAATGCACATGCAACTACACACGCACACACACATCCACATGCAAACGCATATTGCACACGCACACGCGCACGCACATGCACATGCACACGCACATACACATTCACAGGCATAGGCACATGCACACGCACATGCACACGCACACAAGTTGCACATGCACACGCACATGGCACTTGCACACGCACATGCACATGCACATGCTCATGCACT
>CM034153.1:394754006-394759006 GCA_019776745.2 Taxus chinensis
GAAAAGAGCTATAATTTGCATATCTGGCGACTCCAAGGGGAAGAATCAACTGGTTTCAGTAGTGCAGGCCTGAAAACTCATGAGAAGAATCACCACAAGGTCAAGAGCTGGAGAAGAAGAGGTGTTGTTTGAATATCTGCAGTTATCTCCAAGAGTAAGGCAAAGTGGGAGGAGAATCCAAAGGTCTCCATCTCCACCAAACAGAACTCTCTCAACTCCTCCACCTGGTAGGCCTTTCATTCAATCAACAAGGGTTCTAAGACCAATTAGAATGGCACAAAACAACCCCTATGTCAACTTCACAGGCAGCAGCCCACTTGCCCTCAATGCACAACATCCAATTCCAATTGCAGCCTTGAAGAACATTCCCTACTTCACTGGAGAAAATCAGACTACTCCAGGTGATCATGTTAAAGACATTGCCAATCTTTGTGCAATTCATGAAATCAATGAGATGCAAGTGGCTGTCAAATTGCTGGCATCTTCATTCAAGGGGAAAGCATTGCAATGGTTTAGAAGCCTTGGAGCTGGTTCTATCACAAATTGGAATCAGCTATGTATAGCACTTCATGAGCAATTTGGAGAGAAGGGAGACAACTTGTCTCTTTTGGAGCAGCTGACAACCATCAAGAGAGCTCCCAATGAGCAGCTGACTGATTTCAACTTCAGATTTCAAAAGACTTGGGAGAGAATTCCAGTGGCAGTCAGACCAACAGCAGAAGGTGCTTTTCTCTACTATCTCAAAGCTCTAAATTCTGATATTTCTATGTTGATTCAGTCCATGGGAGGCATAACTATCCCTATGGCTTATAGCATTGCCATTAGGGCTGAAAATTGTTTGATCCAAGCTGGCAAACTAGCCCCTAGACCTCCCATGCCATTGTTTCCAAGTTTAGAGAGTCCAAATACCAATCAAGCACCTAATTTGGCTCCTTCTCCCACTCCTAGAAATCAGAGTTCAAATGAAGCTTCTACTTCATCTCCAAGTGCCCCAAATGAGCTTCAAGAAGTCATGAAGCAATTGCAAAACCTAGGCAATGAGCTAGTCACTCTCAAGAGGCAGCAAGCCCAAGGTTTTAGACCTTCTTACCAGCCCCAAGCTCAGCCCAACAGGCAGCCATACCAACCACAAAGACCTCCTAATCCAGCTGCAAATATGAATCAAACAAGGCCTCCTGCCAATAGACCATTTCAGCCCTACAATCCAAATGCCATATCTGCCTCTAAGGCATTGGTGCCAACACAAAACAACATTGCTCAGGAGTATGACTGGTGTTTTCCATGCAATGAACCTCATAACCAATCCATGTGCTTCAATGGTGCTTTGAATCAAGCATTAATGGTGACAACTACTGGTGTGGAGGGTGAGGGCAGTCAAGGAAACAACCAACAACAAGAAACATTCCAACAGCAATCAGCTCCAAATGACACCACGTTGGTAAATTGGCAAGCAGAGGATTTTTGTGGCATGAATCAAATGGTCTCTCAAGGTGTTGCAGCCAACACAAGGTCAAAAAGAAGGAATTTGGGTGAAGAACAACCATTAGCTCCAACCAATCCACAACCTTCCATGGCTCCACAAATGGTTGGCAAGCAAAATCCAATTTCAAATGCACAAGGGCAGCCAAGAACAGCTCCTAGACCAACTCAAATACCAGTTATTGCTGCCCACGTGCAAGGAGTGAATGTACAAGCAAAGGGACAGCAAAGAGATCCTTCATCACCATTCAGTATCATTGATCAGATGAAGAAGACAAATGTTAATATATCAATGTGGGAATCCCTATCTATCCCAGGCCAAAGAGACTTGTTACAAGCTGCCATGAAGGACTGGCCAACTTCGAATCAGCAAGTTCAGATGCAAGAGAAAGTGCTCACAAATGCTGCCCAGCCTGAGGGAAATCATGGAGGACAGCAAGGTAAAATGTTGAAGCCCCCTCCTTTCTATGTTTCATTAATCATTGGAAATCAGTTAGTGCACAATTGCATGATAGATTCCGGGGCAAGTAGCTCAGTGATGCCTAAACAAATAGCTGATCAGCTAGGGCTCCAGTATGAAACCATATCCAAAGGGGTAGTGCAGCTGGATGGGACAGCAGTAACAACAGTTGGGGTGATTAGAAACTTGAGTCTTACCTTGCATGCATGTCCAAATGTTGTTGTTTCACAAGATGTATCAGTCATAGACCTTCCACCACTCTTTGCCCTATGCTTGTCAAGGGACTTCACAGCCAAGATTGGGGGATATTTGTCTGCTGATTGGTCACACATGCTGTTCAGAACGAGGTATGGAACTAAGGCTACAATCAGGTCTGAACCTATTGCAAACTTCCACATTGAGCCTTACACTCCAAGTCAGATCAACGCCAATTGTTCAGCATTTGATCAAGAAGACCACCCAAGCACCGATGAAGCTGACACCAAGGTTGGGAGCATCCCGGATCTAACTCTTGATGAATGGGCAAACAAGGTACATGCTTTTGATCCTTATCAAGAAGTAGAAGAATCTGAGCTAGGGGTCTATTGTATACATGAAGAAAATCAGCCTATTCCTAACATCACCAAGCCAAACCACAAGGATGACAATGAGGTATGGCAGCTGTTTTTTGATGGATCAAGAAGTAGACAAGGTGCAGGAGGTGGAGCCATGCTTGTTTCACCTCAAGGAGTAAGGTACTATTCAGCTTTTAGATTTCAGTTTGCATGCTCCAATAACACTGCTGAATATGAAGCCTTAGTGCAAGGGATGCATTGGGCAATCAAGAAGAAAATAAAGAACTTGCAAGTCTTTGGTGACAGTGAATTGATTGTAAATCAGGTCAAGGGACAGCATGCTGCCAAGAATGATCTACTCAGGTGCTACAAGAACAGGGTGTGGGACCTCATGGAAGATTTTGAGGGTTTTGGCATCAAATCCATTCCTAGGAAAGAGAATCAAGCTGCTGACAGGCTTGCAGCAGTAGGGGCAGCCTTTGACATTGTGGAAAGCATTCAACAAGACAAGGTACAACCAAACATCCACGTGATTGTGAGGCCTTCAGTGCCAGATAACAATGTCAGTTGGCAAGTGTTTGAGAATGACCAGCAAATCATCCATTTCTTGCAAGAAGAAGCCGAGTTCTCAGCTAAGAATCAAGAAAAATTGGAACAGCAGTATGGTGACCAAGTGGTACAGCTGAGAACTAACAAGCTGCCCAAGGGACTTATCACTTTGGAGTCCATTTTTAATCCCAATGATCAGTTTAGAAAGGAGAAAGCAAACATTCAGGTCAAGAGAGAGGATTCAGTATCCATCTTGGTAGAAGAGAACAAACCATTGCAAATTGGAAAGATGACAACTGATCAAGAAAGGTATGAGTTCGTACAGCTGTGTCAAGAGTTCCCTGATGTGTTTGCATGGAGCTATGAAGATTTGAAAGGTTTCAATCCCAACTTAGCTCAGCATACCATTGAATTGGATCCAAATACTAAGCCTGTCAGGCAGAAACAAAGACCAGTCAATCCACACATGGAGCCTCTCATGAGGAAAGAATTGGACAAGCTGATTGAGTCAAGAATCATATTCCCAATCAAGCATTCTAGTTGGGTTGCCAACTTGGTTCCAGTCAGAAAGAAGAGTGGAGAGATCAGATTGTGTGTTGATTTCAGAGACTTAAATAGAGCATCTCTCAAGGACCATTACCCACTCCCTTCCATGGAGCAAATCTTGCAAGTTGTGGCTGGCTCCGAGAGGTTTTCACTACTTGATGGCTACTCCGGCTACAATCAGATTATGGTGAAGGAAGAAGACCAGTTCAAGACAGCCTTCACAACCAAATGGGGGACTTTTGCATACAGGAAGATGCCATTTGGGCTGTCCAACGCTGGTGCTACCTTCCAAAGAGCAATGGACATGGCGTTCAAAGGTTTGATTAACAACGTGGTGCTGATTTACCTTGATGATATCACTGTTTTTTCCAAAAATGCAGCAGACCACCTCTCTCATTTGAGACAAGTTTTCACGAGGTGTAGGAAATTTGGAGTGTCTTTGAATCCTAAGAAGTGTATCTTTCTTGCACATGAAGGAAAGCTCCTTGGCCATATTGTCTCCAAAGAAGGATTAGCAATTGATCCAGAGAGAGTCGAAGCCATAAGAGCACTACCATTGCCAAGCCACAAGAAAGCCCTTCAGAGTTTCTTGGGGAGGATAAACTTTGTTCGGAGGTTTGTCCCAGATTTTGCAGCCCTTGTCAAGCCCATCACCAAAATGTTAAAGAAGAGCATGGCTTTCAAGTGGACAGCAGAAGGCAAGGAGAGTTTTGAAGCAATCAAAGAAGCCATTTCTCAAGCACCAACTCTCATCAACCCGGACTTCTCCAAGGATTTCATCCTCTATGCATTTGGAGGTAATGACACTATTTCTGCCATTTTGGTACAGCAGAACAAGGATAATGATGAGCAGCCAATTGCCTTCTTCAGCCAGAGCCTAGATGACTATGAGGTGAAGTACTCTTTTATTGAGAAGCATGTGCTGGCAGTAATCAGAAGCTTGAAGAAATTCAAGCATTTAGTCTCAAACAACAAGGTCCAGTTGCTGGTCTCACATGCTGGGGTTAAGGACTTCCTCCTCAACAAAGATTTGAACGAGAAAAGGGCAGGTTGGATCAC
The DNA here is from genome assembly GCA_019776745.2 of Taxus chinensis. NCBI lineage: Eukaryota > Viridiplantae > Streptophyta > Pinopsida > Cupressales > Taxaceae > Taxus > Taxus chinensis. The sequence goes on from CM034153.1 coordinate 394,758,654, forward strand.
CCGTGTCATGGAGTATGACATTGAGATCAAAATCACCAAGCTGGTAAGAGGAAAAGGATTGTGTGAGCAGCTGGTTTTGGGGAAGCAAAAAGAAGCATGCAATGAAGGAGAGGCTGTTTTGACAGTTCAAGACAGCCATGAGCCATGTGGCACTCAAGAAGAAAACAATGCTGCCCCCACTCCTTGCTGGACCCAAGGTATAATGCACTTCCTAAGCACAGGCCTATGCCCTCCGGAGATGAACAAGACCCAAAGAAGACACTTCAGATTGCAGGCTATCCCATATGCCATTGTTGATGGAGTTTTGTTCAAGAAAGATGTGAATGGAGTGCTGCTGAGATGCATTAGCACAA
>CM034153.1:396224006-396486506 GCA_019776745.2 Taxus chinensis
TGCTCACATGCACGCACATATAACAACACACGTACACACACACACAAACACATGCAAGCGTACACATACAAACCCACACACGCACATGCACGTGCACACAAACACACACACACACACACACACATGCAGATGCACACACACACGTGCATGCAAACATGCACAAACGCACGGATGCACACACACACATACGCACACACGAAGACATGTGCGTACACACATACACACCCACACACGCAAGCACACGCATGCACGCACATGCATGCCCACACACGCATGCCCATGCATGCACGCCCACGCATGCACACACACACACGCATGCGCACGCACAGGTACACACGCATGCACATAGGTACACACGCATGCACATAGGGACACACATGCGCATGCACACACGCACATGCACACACGCACACACACATGCACACATACACACACACGCTCACGCACACACACACACACATGCACACGCACACACACATGCACACATACACGTAAATGCACACACACACACTCATGCACGCACACACGCACACATGCGCACATACAGACATGCATGCATAAACACATGCCCACACATGCCCATACACACACCCATGCACGCGTACACACACGCTCACTCACACACACACTCACGCACGCATGCGCCACACGCATACATGTACACACGTGCACTCACATAGACATTCACGCACGCACATGCCAGACGCACACAAGCACACATACATGCATAAACACACGCCCACACATGCCCATACACGCACCCACGCACGCGTATACACCCACGCGCACGTACACATGCGCACTCACACACACGCTCACACACGCACGCCCACACGCACACAAACGCACACTCAAACATGTGCAAACACACATGCATGCACACACGCAAACACACACACACACACACACACTCACACAGATGCATGCACACAGACACAAACACATGCACACGCACACACACACACATGCATACACAGATGCATGCACACACAGATGCATGCATGCACACACACAAACGTACACACATGCACACAATCACTCACACACACACACATGCACGTCATTGCACACATGCATGCACACACACATGCACACACACACATGCACGCACAAACTTATGCATGCAGGCATGAACGTACACGCACGCATGCATGAACGTACACACACGCACGCACACATGGACACAAGCATGTAACCACACACGCACACACACACACACATGCACACACACATACATGCTGCTGCACACACACATGCCCCCTCGCGCATGCACCCACACACACACACACATGCAAGCAAAGATGCACACACGCACAAATGCATGGATGCACGCACACACACACACACATACACACACGCACACATGCACGCACACACACTCAGAGACACATAAGCACACACACATGTGTACACACATGCACGCACGCACGCACACACACGCACACACACACACAAACTCACGCGCACGCGCACACAAGCACACACTCACACACATGCACACACGCGCATGTGCACACACAAACACACATACACATGCACCCACACACACGCACACACACACACACATGCACATGCACATGCACACGGACACACACATACACACGCACATGCACATAAACATGCACACACACAAACACACATGCACATACACATACACACGCACATGCACATACACACACATGCACATGCATACGTACCCGCACGTGCACACACAAACACACACACGAATACCCACACGGACACACGAATACACGCACATGTAGAAGCACACACACACGGACACACGCATGCACATGCACGCGCACAATCACACACACACACATGCACAAGAATGCACACGCACAGACATGTACACACATGCTCATGCACGCTCACTCATACACACACACAATACTCACATGCATGTGCATGCACACGCACACACACACACTCACGCTCACACGCACACACATGTATGCACACAAACACGTGTGCATGTGTGTGCGAAAACACACGTATGCACGGCCACACACGCACACACACACACAAGCACACACACATGCACCACACACACACACACGCATGTACGCACGCACACATGCATGCACGCACGCACGCACACATGCACATATGCACACACACACACACGAACACATGCACGCACGCACGCACGCACGCACACACACACACACATACGCGCGCGCACGCACATAGACACACACACACACACATGTACGCTCCCGAACACATGCATGCACGTGCCCGCCCGCTTGCACGCACACGCATGCATACACACACATGAATGCACACACACACACGTACGCATGCATGCACACACATAGACGCATGGACGCACGCGCACATAGACTCACACACACAGACATGTACGTGCCCAAATGCACGCACGTGCCCACACGCACACACACGCATACACACACGCACTCACACGCACACATGCACACATGCGCGTACACACACATAAGCGCACATGTGCACACACACACAGGGATGCACACACTCACACATGCACACACACACACATCCACACACATGCGCACACACACATACACACATTCACACACACACACATGCACATGTACACATACACACCCACACACGCACACACATGTGCACACTCACGCGCACACACATGCACGCGCACGCACACACACACACACACACACTCACACGTGCACACACACATGCACGGTCACACATATGCTAGGATGTACGCACACACATACGCACACATGCATGCATGCACGCACACACACACACACACACACACACACACACACACACACACACACACACACCTACACATAAAATCACATGCACACCCATGCTAACACACGCACGCCAATGCATGCACACCCACACACACATACACGCGCAGGAAGTTACACACACACACGCACACATGGACACACACATACGCACATACACACATGCACACGAACACGAACAGGCACACGTACGCACACACGCACATGCACATGCACACACACACACACATACACATGCAAAAACACACACAGACGCGGGGAAACACACACGTGCACACACGCGAACACACATGCATAAACACACACAGGCACAAACACACACACACACACATGCATGCTCACGCATATAAACGCATGCACGGACGCACACACACACACATGTGCAGGCACATGCATAAAATTATGCATGCATGCACGCGCGCACACACATACACACACGTGCAAGCACATGCACAAAATTACGCATGCACACATGAATGTACACGCATAACATGTAACCACACACGCATGCATGTACACACGCACACATGCACGCCGCCGCCATATGCATGCCCCTTCATGCGCGCACTCACCCACACATGCACACACACACATACATGCACCGCAAGCAAGTATACACACACACACACACACACACACACACACACACACACACACACACACACACACACACACACACACACACACACCCACACGCATGCACGCACACGCACACACGCACGTACACACACACACACACACACACACATAGACACACACACACAAACACACTCATATGCACACACACACACACACACACACATACACATGTGCACACACACATACACACGCACACGCACACACACACACACACACCCATGCCGATGCACGTACGCCCACGCATGAACATACACACACGAACACACACACACATACACACACATGCACACATGGACGCACACGGGCACGCACACACATACACACACAGACACACACAAACACGCATGCATGTATACACGCACACATGCATGCACGTACACATGCATGCATGCATGCATGCCCACGTACACACATGCACACACCCACGCATGTGCACACACACACGCACACATGCACATGCACATGCACACACACAAACACTCACGCACACACACACACACACGTAGGTATGCACACGCACACACGCACACATGCATGCACATGCATACATACACACACACATGCACACATGCACACCCACACACGTACACACACACACAAACACACATGCATGCACACACGCGCACACATGTACAATATCCCCCTCGCGCGTGCACTCACGTACGCATGCATGCACACGCACATGCACACATGCGCACACACACACGCATGCACATGCGCGCGCACACACACACACACGAATACGCACACACGCACGCACACACACACATACACACATGCATGCACGCATGCACGCTCAAACAAACACACACACACACATACACAAACATACAAACACACACATGCACACACACACACACAAGAAATCACGCACACACGCACAAGTATGCACACAAACACACAAACACACACACATGCGCGCACACTCTCACATGCCATGCATGTGGACGTATGCACACATACATGCACATACACGCAATCAAACATGCGCACACACACATGCCTAAACACACACACACACACACACACACACACACACACACACACACACACACACACACACACACACACTCACACACACACACACACGCACATGCACACACACATGGATGCACATGTGCACATGCACACACACACACACACATGTGCACACACACGCACACACATGCATGTGCGCATGCTCACATGTAAACACACACACACATGACCATGCACATGCACACACACACACACAAAAGCACGTAAGCACACACACACACACGCACACATGCATGCACTCACACATGCATTCACACATTCACGTACACACACACACATGCACACGCACATGCACACGCACACACACTCTCACACACATACATGCACACACACATGCATGCACACACGCCCACACACGCACACACACGCACCCATGCATGCACACACATACATGTGCATGCACACATGCGCACAGACACACAAACGCACGCACACACACACACACAGACATGAAAACACACATGCTCATATGTACAAACACACACGCACACACACACACACACCGACCAACACACACACACACATGCATGCTCACGTAAATACATGCACGTAGGCACGCACATGCACGCACACACACACACACACACACATGCACACACAAATACACACACACACACGAATGCACACACAAACACACAGACACACTTTCACATGCACGCGCGCAATCACTCATGCACGCACATACTCACGGATGCAAGTACACAAACATGGACACACACACACATAGACGCACACACACACACATGCATGCTCACATTCACGCACACACGCAGGCATGAACACGCACGTAGACACACGCACACACACACATGTACATTCCTGAATGCACACATGTATGCACCTACACACATGCACACATGCACACACATACCCACGCACATGCACGGACACACACACACACACATGCACACATGCTAGAACACTTGCATGTACACACACACATGCAGGCATGCACACACACTCACAAACACACACGCACACACGCACACACATACACACACAAACACACACGCACACATGCACGTACACAAACACACACACGTTCACGCATGCACATGCGTACAGACATGCACATCATGCACACACGCACACATGTACACCACACACGCATGCACATGTACACACGCACACATGCACGCACACACTTGCACATATGCATGCCCCTTCATACGCGCACTCACACACACACATGCACACACACACACACATGCACACGCACACACACAGTATACACACACACGCACACACACACACACACACACACCCACACGCATGCACGCACACGCACACACGCACACACACACACACACACACACATGCACACACACATGCAAACACACACATAGGCGCACACACACACACACACGCACATACACATCTCACACACACTACACACACGCACACGCATTCACACACACTCAGTCACACCCACGCGCACGATGCACATACGCACACACGCATAGGCACATACACACGCGAACACACACACACATGGTACATGCACAGGCACATGCACACGCATAGGCACATTCCCACACGGGCACACACACACATACACACATGCAAGATGCACATGCGTACATAGAGGCATGCATGTATACACGCAAAGAAACATGCACATGCTCACACATGCACGCACACACAGAGGCACATGCACACACACATAGACCCATGCACAAACACACACACACACACACTTACAAGCACACAAACACGCACACGCACACACACACTCACATGCACTCACGCACGGACACAAACACACACATAGGTATGCACACACACAAAGGCACACATGCATACGCACACGCATACCCACACGCACACAAGCACGCATGCTCTTACCCAGCATACGCACACGCACACGCACACACACATGCATGCACACACACACACACATGTACAATATGCCCCCTCGCGCGTGCACTCACGTACGCATGCAGGCACACGCACATGCACACATGCGCACACACACACGCATGCACATAGCGCGCGCACACACGCACGCACGACTTACAAGCAAACTCACGCATGCACACACCCACATACACACATGCATGCACACATGCACGCTCAACACAAACACACACACACACGTGCACACAGACATACAAACACACACATGCACACACATGCACATGCCTGAACGCACGCACGTATGCACCCACACGTATGCACACACATGCACACACACACACACATACCCACGCACATGCACGCACACACACACGCACACACGTGCACACACACACGCACACATGCACACACACATGAATGCACACATGCTAGAACACCTACATGCATGCAAACACATGTAGACATGCACACGCACACACACACGCACACACGCACACAAATGCACACACGCACCCACATGCACACGTGTACAGACACACACGCACGCACGCACACACGCACACACGTATGCACACATGTAAATGCACATGTACACACACACATACGCACACATGTAAATGCAGATGCATGCACACACGCACGCACACACATGTACAATAGGCCCCTCACGCGTGCACTCACACATGCACTCACGTATGCACACACACACACACATTTGTAAGCATGCATGCACACACCAAACACACAACAACAAAAAGCACACACACAAACGCAAGAACACACACACAATTTTAAGGCCACAAAATGCAAAGGGACACGCATGCACGCATGCATGCACACACTGTCACATGCCATACACGTGCATGCATGCACATACACACATATACATGCACACGCACACACACGCAAGCACACATGCACACACACACACATAGATGTACTCGTGCAAGCACACACACGCACGCACGTATATACACGCACACACACACATGTGCACACGTGCATGTGGAAAGACAAACACACGACCATGCACCACCCCATACACAATACGCATGGAAACACATGCAGCATGCACCACACACATGCACACAACAGAATACAACACATCACACACGAATGCAGCACGACAAACACAACAAGACACCATCTTTCAACATGCAGCGCGCGGCAATCACTCATCACGGCACATTATCTCACGGGATTTGCAAGTACAAAAAACATGGACAACACACACATTAGACGCACACACAACACAATGCAGCCACATTCACGCACGACAGCAGGCATGAACAAAGCAGTAGACACAGAAAAACGCACACACCACATGTACATCCTGATGCACACATGTATGCACCTACACACAGCACACATGCAACACATACCCCACGCACATGCACGGACATCACACACACACACATGCACACATGCTAGAAACTTGCAGTGTACACACACTGCAGGGCATCGCACACACACTCACAAACACAGTACACGACACAACCACACACATACCACACACAAACAGATGACACACGCACACATGCATCTACATATATATTATCTTCATCCAGCAAATGCCATGCGTACAGACATGCAATCATGCACACACGCACACACGTATGCACACATGCAAATGCACATGAACACACGCATGCACGCACACACATGCATAATAGCCCCCTCGTACGCGCACTCACACATGCACTCACGGTAGCACGCACGCGCACACGCACATGCGTGTACACAGACACGCACACACACACACACACAAACACAAACACATGCATGCATGCACACACACACAAACACACATGCACACATATGCAAACAAATGCACACATGCATGCACGCACGCACGTGCGCACTCTCTCACGCCTACACACACGCCATGCACGTGCATGCATGCACACACACACATGCACATGCACTCGCACACATGCGCAAGCACACATGCACACACACACCCACACTAATGTACTTGTGCATGCACACACACACGCACATGCACACACACACACACACACACACACACACACACACACACACACACTCACGTATATGCACACACACACACATGCACACACGCTCTCACACGCATACATGCACACACACATGTATGCACACACGCCCATGCACGCACACACACACACCCATGCAGGCACACGCATACACGTGCATGCACACATGAGCACACACACACACACACACACACACACACGCACAGACACACGCACGCACACACACACACACACGCACATGCAAATGCATGCATGCAGGCATGCACACACACGCACACACACACACACATGCACACAAAAACACACGCACGCACACACGAATGCACACATAGACACACACACACACACGTACACATGCATGCATGCATACTCACTCATGCATGCACATATGCACGCATGCAAGTACACAAACATGCACGCAGGGACTTACGCACACTCTTGGATGCATGCTCGAAAAGCATACACACACGCAGGCATTTTTCACACACATAGACACACATTTTCTTGCACACACATGCACATTTTTGAACGCACGCACGTATGCACCCAGATTTATGTAGCACACATGCACACTAAATACGACACATACCCAGGTCACATTTTTTTTACACACACACGCACACACGTGCACATACATTCACGCACACATGCACACAAATCTATGAATTTGCACATATGCTAGAACGAGCCTACATGTCATACAAACACATGTAGACTATTCACACGGACACATCACTCGCACACACGCACACAAACCTGCACATTACTCTTCCACATTCAAGAGGATATTGCTTCAGATTTACGACGCAGGCTATTTGGCACAACACGGACACAAGTATTCACACTATGTAATTTTACATGTTATGAGACATACATACGCACACTTGTAGAATGCAGATGCATGTTTCTACACATTGTACGCATACACAAGTACAAATTAAACCACTCACGCGTGCACTCACACATGCACTCACGTATGCACACACACACACACATGTACATGCATGCATGCACACACACACACACAAAAACAAGGAGGACAAACCGATCACTACTTTTAAATAACTTCAAAGACAGAAAAGTGCTTCTACAAATGCACAGACAGGTCATGCACGCATTCATGCACACAGTTGGTCACATTAGGAGTCTGAGCATTTTCACGTCCATTGGACATTGCAGTTTTCATACATAAATGATTATCTTGAAGATTTCACTCATGTAGAGACCGCAAGAAGACAGTTGGAGAAAGACAAAGCATAGATGTACTCGTGCAAGCTACAAATAAGCACGCTCAAATATGACACGCACACATTGAAAGATCTGCAAACCGAAGCATGATGGAAAGAGAAACACATAGACCAGTTGCACACACTTAGAGAGGTTGGATATGGACACACACATGCAAGTAAACCAATGACATCATTCATTGGATAGACACATGGACGTACAAAGGGACACATGGAATGACACATCATACACACACATGCATGCATACATACCGACACATGCACACATATGCATACACTGATGAGAAACGCGAAATATAGCACACACAGATACACACAAGTTACACATGCGCGCACTACGCGTAAAGGATGGAAACTACCTACTATCATTGTTTATATAATTTCACAGTATTTCTCACATGTGGGGAACATTCACAGAGGGAGTGGCATGCACAAATATGACACACATAGACATGCACATTTTCTTTGCATGTAGATGTCATGCATCTTACAAACTTACACATGGATACACACATGGTTCTCTTATATTTTCACACACACAGTAGGACACAGGTCTCACACACATTGACATTTTTTTAGTGCATGATTTCACGCACGCACACAAGTTTTCTCACACACACTCATTTGCACATCTCTCACACATGCACGCTCATCTGATATGGATTTTTATTTTTTGAGTTTATTGCAGGTAAAAGCATGCACTTTTATGCAAGGATTCATTGACAGTGGCCATACTTCCATTACTTTTACTATGCACACAAGGAGCATGCCCACTCTACACACATATGCATGCACGTTCTACATCTACCCATGTATACACAATTGCACACATAGTTTCATTTTGACATTCTTTCTTGGGACATGATTTGCATCACACGCTACGCATTCATCATACAAGTAGTTCAGTTGAATCCAATTCCTTAGCTCCTAGAAATCCACTAGTTTATAGATGATTGCCTACGATGTTCTTATTACTAGATTACTTCCTAAAGCCATTACCTTCAGTGAGGTCAACAATTAGATGACATGAGATTATTTAAGGGAAATATCATGCTTATTAAAGGAATGAGGTGGTAAGATCTATGGAAGAAACATTATGTGATCATTATCTATAGACTCATCTCAATGTCGAATGCTAAAACAAAATAGGCCCCTGTTCTCCTTGAGTAAGTTGCATCTCTGATCTCATTGTGTATAAATCCTGACTCAGAACTAACTTCAACCTCAATTTGATGAAGTCAATCTATACCGTAGTAAGCACATGAATGTATGCCTGATGCTATCAATGTGGGTTGAGTACGCATGATGCAAAGTAACATCACCCCATTGTACATGGATATGCCTTGCAGGTATCCATAATTTTAGCAGGTCTAAGAGTTTGAAACACTAGGTCAATTAAGGTCATAATGTGTAAATTGACTGAGACAGTTGGAGTTTATACTTAGTTCACCCATTTTAACATCTCGAGATAGATTAGGCTCAAAAATAAAATATCTCTATAGTGGAGGAATCTTATGAGCTTGTGACTTGAAGGCTTCAAACTAACCACCGTGAGCTTGATGATGAAATGTTTTTAACAACTTCTCATGTTGTTATATATAGACACATCATAAGAAGCAACCATTTAGTCCTTTAGGTTATATAATACATTGTTCCATAGAATATATAAGCTTCATGAATTCTTATAGCTTGAGGTCTCCTATTCATTTTTCCCATTCAGATGAGGTGAGAAGTCAACCGTATGTAAAGATAAGAAAGTGAGTCATACTACCATGGAAAAATGACTTCTTGGGCTTATAAAGAGTATTGTAGGCATCTCATTGTTGGAGACTAATTCACTACGTGAGTCCAATTCCACATCTTCACTAAAGACTGGCATGTATCTTTGTTGTTAAGTTAACATAATCCTTTTCATCTTACGATCTTGGTTAGATGGGGTTTTGATATCATTGTTGTGCCAAATCTTCTCATTATGTAATTACAGTTAATGCAATAAGACTGTGCTTTTTATTTTCAAGAAACTAGTGAATTCAGAAAATGTGGAGGGTTGTATGTTACCTCGGATGCACGATGAGACATGTGCATGATGGATGATTCTTGCTACAACTGGTGATATACCTACAAAACTAGAACAAAGATGGATTAGATAGCATGATATGTGGGGCTTAACTGAAAATGTAGTTCTAATAATTGAGATAGCTTCCTTTTGCAAATGTTAGCCATTGTTGTATAGAAAATGAGTGAATGTAAAGGTCTGAAATTGTTAGAAACATGCATAAGAAAATCTGTAAGCCCTTTGAGAATGCTTGAATAGGTAGACCTCTATTTTAGAATACATCAAATGAGTAAATTACATGATGATAGACTATGAAATTGACTATTACCTAGAGTTTGAGGATGATCGATGACCCAGGAATGTATAGAGGTAGTTGTGAAAATGACCTAGAGGGAAAATATGGATTGTAATATTAATAAGTCAATGACCTGAAAGAGTTTGCAATACCAATTGGATGATGACAGGAACCTGTGTGACGTTCTTGAGTAATATGCAAGAAATAACCAAAGATAGAAAACCCTAGGAAATGAGTTGAAACAATAGTTAGAAGGGATCCATCTGAAAAACTGGACTTCTGGGGTCAATGGTGATGCAAGAAGCTAGGTCGATGGAAACTATTAGAAGAATTGTGATAAAGTCAAGGATAAATGGATGAGTAGAGATAACCTGTAAGTAAAAAGGCTAGATGGGGAAGGTTGTTGGACAAAGCTCTAAGTGTTTTTGTTGTAAGAGATTAGATATGAACTCTACCCAGACAATGTGATAAAATATTTAATGAAAAAATACGATGATAATGATCCAACCTCATGATGGATGATGCATGAACGATTCAAGCACGCTGATGAGGCCATAAATTGGCCATAAATTGTGATTATTTTGTCCTTCCAAGTTATCTTTGAAAGTGGATTTAAATACATAATCTTGAAACTTATATTTTTATTAAGATAGAATATTGGATATATATCTTGTTCATGCTTTAGAAATATTTTGTTATCTATTTTTTTTACTAATCCTATTAATTATTTGGGAAAAGATGCAAAGTCTTGTGTATGCAGGCCATAAAGGAAATATAATGCTAGTATTGGGAAAAGTAGAATTTATCATGAACAATAAATTTAAACTCAAATATGATTTCATATTTAGATTCCTCTCTAAAAATTATGCAATCTCAAAAAAATAATCATCTCATTTTGAGATTGCATGCAAAATGTTATAGTTATTTTAAGTTAGCTCCGAAACTCATAGATTTAGTTCTGGAACTCATAGAGTTTAGTTCTGGAACTCACAAATGTTAGTTTCTAGAACTTGTAGGTTTAGTTCTGGAACTCTCAAGTTTAGTTCCAAAACTCACAAACCTGCAGATTTAGTTTTGGAACTTACAGATTTAGTTCTAGAACTTGCATCAATCGAATAAGATTTAGTTTCAGAACTTCCAATTTGTATATTTATATTTTCGAGCAATTAAAATAGTGGAAAAATATGCAATGTATAAAATGAAATTTAGTTGTGGAAATTGCAATTCATGGACAAAGTAGATTTAGTTCCAGAACTTGCATAAAAGGAATGGCTAACATTAGCTCCAGAACTTGATATAAACAAAATGACAATTTTTTAAGGAATTGTGAAAAATTAGAGAATCAAATGGAAAATATGAGAGAGGTTTTTATTCATAGAAATGTGTTTAACACAAAATTCATTCATATTTTATATTGGTTTTAACAATGAAGATAAATCTAACTTTTAGTGAGCTGTAGTACAAGAAAAAAGTGTATCAAATGAGCACTAAAAATTACATAAACAGAAACAGAAATATTCAAACGGAAAATTTGAGAGAGGTTTTTGTTCATTGTATTTATGTGTTTAACAACAAAATTCATTCATATTTTCTACAAGTTTTAACAGTGAAAATAAATCTAACTTTTAGTGAGCTTCAAGTCCAAGGAAAAAGTGTATCAGAGGAGCACTAAAAGTTCCATAAACAGAAACATAGAAAAATCAAATAAAAAATATGAGAGAGGTTTCTTGTTCATAGAAATATATGTTCAACAAAAACCTCAAACTAGAAAAATGCAAACAAAAAATTTTACCAATGAAGATATATCTTACTTTTAGTGAATTGTGGTCAGGAGGAAAAAGTGTATCAGATAAGCGTCAAAAGTTCTACAATAAAAAACAGTAAAGTCAAATGGAAAATCTGGGAAAGGTATTTAGTCAAAATCATATTTTAACAAAAAACCTCCTTCCAATAATATAGGAGGAATAAAATAATTATGATTCTTGTTACCAAAAAGCAAGGAGAAGATTTGGGAGCAAATCTTCCTAAAATAAACAAGATAAGACTTTGACTCCAATAATATATCTCTCTCCATATTTTGTGGAGATGGAGATATTAGTTGTTAGGATTAGAATAAAGATAATATTATATTGTATCTCCCAAAATAAGGAGTTAGTTGGATGCATAAATTATAAATGCAACCCTTCCACACTCAGATATGTAATATCTTTACTAGCAAGAAATCAAGATCTATTCTTTTTATCTCCAATATTTGGAAGTAAAGTTTTTCTGCAAGTTAAGAATCTCGATAGCATGGTTTAAATCCTCTTCCAAGGAATGAGCTGGCCTCTCATTCCAATGAAGATGGATCAATGTTTAAATGTTTATTTCTTTATTTCTACAGTTTTCCTTTTGTGTTAAATTTCTATTTTTTTATGTTATGTAATTTCTTTATTTCTGAAGTTTTCCTTTTGTTGTAAATTTCTATTTTTTTATGTTATGTAATTTCTTTTGTGAACTTGCAGGTGTCCTTTCCTTTTTCCTTTATTTTCAATTTAGCAATTTCAATTTATGCAAGTGTGCCTTTATTTCTGCAAGTGTGCATTTCAATTCAAGCAAACTTTATTTTTGCAAGTGTGCATTTTAATTTTTGCAAATGTGATTTATTTTATGCAAGTTTGGTTTGTGTTTAAAGGATTTTCTTTCTAATATCTTCTTCTCTTAATGCATACAGCCTTTGGACACCAACCCAGATTGACATTTTTAATGGCAAGGATTGACGACCCTCATCAGTAAGGTGATCCTTTTTGTATAGTTATGATATCCCTCTCTACAAATTCTATGGATTTGAATCAAATTACAATAATTATTATATTCAAATGTTACTTTCTAGGATAGGTTGCATTCTATAGGTCAGGGTAATGTAAAAAGACAAGAAGCATGTGAATTTCATGATCCTCAAGTCATACTGGTAAAACCAACTTAAAGGAAAGGTTCCTTTGAGGTTTTAGATCAATTTTAGAGTCTCAAATAAATTTCTAGTGAAATTTTTTATTCAATATACCTTCTAAGGCTCTGAGATGACCTACAGGCATAGGTTGTTGTGGCAAGAAGTTAGAAACCTCAAATCAATCAAAACCATTAAACGTAAAATTTGGTACAAGTGTTGTAGAGAGAACCCTTCAAAGTATTTAAAAGGAAATTTAAAGTTTTATGGGTTAATTTTTGAGATATAATTAATAGAGTACTGTTATAGTGAAGTTTATGGTCCAAGACCTAATTCTAGAGGTCTTATTACAAAGGAATCTTGGGTTTTCTAATGAGTTTGAACTTGAAACTTATAATAGTGAATGTTTAGGATATTGGGTGCCTAATTCACTCTATATTTCGTCTTGAAATGACCTATAGTTGAATCCATGCTTGATAGTTCCTTTTCCAAGACCTAGCAAGGGTTTATGAGTCAGAGCACGAAGGGTGAAGTAGGAAGAGTTATAAGAAGAGCTGGTCCTCCAAATATTGGATACATGTCTAATGTGGAAAGATGATTCTATGAAATCTCATGAGGCCTCATAGTCACCTTTATAATTCAATAACCATATGTGATCCTAACATTCTCATTTCAAGACAAAGAAGGACAATTTAAGAGCTATGTTGTCAAGTGAGATAGATTTTATGAATAACGGATTATAGACTCCATATTGTTGATATTTTAACAATGCTTGAGGTTTTGGACAGGGTAAATAAGTGGGATAATGCAATTTGATACCTAGAAGCAAATTTAATCAAATTAAACTAAAATATAAATAAGGAGCAATAAAGGGCAGTTTGGTCTAAACCAAGAAAGAGTGAGTTATAAGAGAGTTGAAGTGACTTAGTAGCAGGGTATGTGATAAGACATGATGAATATTGAAGTTATTTATGGAAAAAATGATCAGGAAGACTTGTATTAGCTCTTCATACATTTGAATTGATCCTCAAATGCAAGATAAGTAAAGTAAAATGTCTATGATTGCTTGATTAATGGTGTGTCTGTATGATTGTATGTACTTGACTACATCATTTTTGTATCAAAGCATGGAATTGAGATTGAGTGAATAGTTGTTGTTACTAATAGTTATTTCTGAGTGTGAAATGAAGATTGAAAAGGAAATGAGTGAAGAGAGGAATGATAAGTTAGTCATGGACCATGGATACAGAATGCCAGAATGGATGAAGGAATCTGTAGCATCAAAACAAGACGTTAAGAAAAGGCAAGTTCATAAGAGGATAAGAGAATTAGAGAAGAAGAGGAGAATAGGAAGGATGATGGAAATAATGAAATCATGTAGAGAAAGATGATTGAGGGCTATTAAGCCTCATGGATCATATTTGATAGATGATTATGATGCTGATGATGGGGAATCAACAACAGAGATGAATCAAGAGTAATTTGTAAAAGAAATTTTGATGTTGATGAATCATAGAAAAAGAGAACAAGAAGAGAGAGAAGAAAAGGAAAGAAAAAATAAAAAAGTAGTTAGCAAAAGAAAGAGAGTTGAAGATGCAAGAGGAGATACAAGAGTTTAAAAGGGAATTGACACAGTTGGTAGAAATGATAGAGAGTAAGAGAGAAGTAGAATAACCAATTGAAATAGTGATGAAGAAGAAGGTAAAGTGGTCATTAGAGCTACTTGTGAGGAATAAAAAGAGAGAATACTTGAGAAAAGAGATAAGAAAGGAAGAGAGGAAGTTGAGACAAGAAGAAAAGAGAATGAGAAGTCTAGAGAGAGAAGTTGACAAAGATATTGTATATGAAGAAAGTTAGAGTTTAGATGAAGAAGAAATAATTGCAAGCTTCTTAGCTTGCCTTGGAAATGATGAAAGAGAGAAAGATGAAGTGGAGCATAATAGAGAAGATGAGAAATATCTCATGGAAGAGGTATCTCATGAGGCTAAAAGGACTCCTTTTTTATTCTAATGTTTATTTTGAGTGTTTGCATGTAGGTGATAGAGATGAAATTCAAGAAATGAAGAAATTTTCTAATGAAAAATATGAAGAAAATGAAAATGAAGATAAAGAGAATGATGAAGAATAATTGAAAGTTGAGGAAGAGATCTTGTGGTGGTAAATCATGTAAGGGCCTGAAACGTCAGAATTGTTTGAGAATGATGGAGACTACAAGAGAGAAAAATAAGAGCTTGAGGAGATATTACAAGATAAAAACGAAGATATGAAGACTGAAGAAAATAATGGAAAATAAGAAGTCTATGGAGAACCATACCTACTTTATGAAGATCAAACATAAAATGAGATCTAGATAATGCATGTGATTGAGAAAATGAAGGATGAGAAGATTGAAGACAAAGAGAAGGTCAAAGTGAAGACAAAGAAACAAACAAATTAGAATAAGAAGAAGACAAAAGTACGAGTCCTAATTTTTTTTCCTACCCCTGGAGTATGATGTAGGAACATCACTCCTTGTACATGAATAAGCCATACAGGTATAAAATTTTGGCTTGTTAGGTTTGATCCTAGGTATTTTAGATCATTAGGTGTCAGTCAAGTGAGATAGTTGGAGTTTAGGTTGTTGAAAATTTGAAAATCTCACTTTCCCTTGAGAATTCAAAATTTTAAAGTGGAGGCATTTTTTGGCTTGTCTTGATTATTTCCATGAACTTTTGAGATTGTAAACTTGCAAAATGAAGGTATAATGGTCAAGAGAAGTGTCGGTTAGGTCATAAATGAGGTTATAGACATAGAACCTTCATGACTAATTATTTTGAGTCTCCTATTCACTTGTATGAAAGATCAAAAAAATAGTTTAAGGTAAAATGTGAGTCTAGTTCAGTGGAAAATTAACTTCTTGGGATATAAAGAGACATTTTGTAACTAATTCAAGGCATTCTATCCGGATAGAGTCTCCATATATGAAGGTTTCAAGACACATTGAAGAAAGAAGCTGGGAATTTGAAAGATTGTTTGTCATTTTGGACTTTGTGTTGCATTTTTTCAATAATATTGTGTTTTTTATTTTCAATAGACTGTGATTGAGAACATTCCAGGTTGTGTGTTTGAAGGTAATGTGAAATTGTGCTGTGATATTGAATGGTGAGTGCATTCAAGACAATATAATGGTGGATTTATGCATGATTTCTAAGTAATGACCATTCTAGATAGTTATTTTATGTTCTAATTGTGCAAATGAGGAATTCAAGGTCTCTTTTTGTTCTATACATGGAAGAAAGGTTGTAGGCCCTTTGAGAATGCTTGAATAGGTAGACCTCTGTTTCAGGATACATCAAATGTATAAACTGTGATTAAAATAATAAATGGATTTTTGGTTTATGAGTATATCAAAATAGGAATGTATAGTGATTGTGGGGTTGATATTCGAGTAAGTGGGAGGCTATATGAGTGATAAATAATGCAAAAATAAGTGTATGGTGCTTTGTGACCTTCTTGTATAGTAAACTTTCCATTGAACCCATATATGAGTATGTGTTAACATTTTCTCAAGAATTTATTCTTCTAATTATATGCAACGAGCAAGGGGGGTTGACACTATTGGGAGAAGTGTGGTAAGAAGGTTCCATTTAGAAGTAAGAATGTATTATCTAGATTCAAGGATATAAGAATATCTTTCAAATGTAATTGTGAACTCTATAAGACAGTGGAAGTTTCATCATAGATGGTTTGAGCCAATCATTCAAGTTATATTGGTAAGGTGATCCTTTTTGTATGGTTATGATAGTCCTCTATACAAATTATGTGAATTTGAATCAAATTATAATAAGTATTATATTCAAATGTTACTTTCTAGGCTAGACTGTATTCTACATGCCATAGTAATGTAAAAAGACAAGAAACATGTAAATCACGTGATCCTCAAGTCATAATGGAAAAACCAACTTGAAGGAAAGGTTCCTTTGAGGTTTCTGATCAATTTTGGATTCTCGAATCAATTGCTAGTGAAATTTGTGATTCAATATACCTTCTCGGGCTCTGAGATGACTTATAGGCATATGTTACTAGGGCAAGAAGTTAGAAACCTCAAATCAAAACCATTAAACCTGAAATTTGGCACAAGTGTTGTAGAGAGAACCATTAAAAGGATTGAAAAGGAAATTTAAAGTTTTATGGGTTAATTTTTGAGATATATTAGCAAAGTATTGTTATAGTGAAGTTTACAGTCCAAGATCTAATTCTAGAGGTCCTATTACAAAGGAATCCTAGGTTTCATAAGGAGTTTGAACTCGAAACTTATAACAGTGAATTTTGAGGATATTGGGTGCCTAATTCACTCTATATTTCATCTTTCCTTTGCCAAGACCTATTAAGGGTTTAGGAGCCAAAACATAAAGGGTGAAGTAGGAAGAGTTAGAAGAAGAGTTGGTCCTCCAAATCTTGGATACATGTCTAAGGTGGAAAGATGATTCTGTGAAATATAATGAGGCCTCATAGTCACATTTAGAAGTCAATAACCATATGTGATCCTAACATGCTCATTTCAAGACAAATGAGGACAATTTAAGAGCTATGTTGATAAGTGAGATAAATTATATGAATTAGGGATTCTAGACTCCATATTGGTGATATTTAACAATGTTTGAGGTGTTGGATAGGGTAAATAAATGGGAGAATGGAATTTGAGACCTAGAATCAAAGTTGCTCAAATAAAACTAAAATATAAACAAGGAGAAATAAAGGGCAGTTTGGTCTAGACCAAGCAAGAGCGAGATCTAGGAGAATCGAAGTGACTTAGAATTAGGGTATGTGATAAGAAAATGAATATTGAAGCTATTTATTTAAAAAGTGCTTAGGTAGACTTGTATTATCTCTTCATAAACTTGAGATGATCCTCAGATGTAAGATAAGTAAGGTAAAATTGCTTTGATTGCTTGATTAATGGCGTACTTGTATGATTATGTATAGTTGAATACATCATTCCAACTCAAAACAACCTTGCACATGCTCATATGAGTGGGGATTTCCATGTAACCAACCTCACAATCATGCAACATGCTCCAACAGTGCTCTAAATCAAGATTTGATGGTACAAACTATAGGAGTGTCTCAATATTTGAGTGAGGAAGAAAGTCAGCAAACAAGCACACAAGAGGCACCTTCGAATGAAACCACATTAGTCAATTGGAAAATGAAAGACTTTTTTGGAGTTAACCAACCTCTTATTCAAGGTGTATCTTCTAACACAAGGTCAAAGAAGAGGAGCATAGAGGATGAGTAGCCATCTAGCCCAACTGATTCTCAACCCCCTACCATTCCATAAGGAGTTAGTAATGTAAGAACAACCCCAAACCCTTGAATTCATCCTAAGACACATGTTGCAGTAGCACATGTGCCCATTCAAGCTCCAAAAAAGATTGTACCAAGTAAGGGATAGTAAAAGGATAATCCATCCCCTTTAAACATTATTAACCAAATGAAGAAAAAACATAAGAATTTCCATGTGGGAGTCACTGGAAATTCTGGGACAACGAGATTTGTTTCAGACATCAATGGCTAATTACTTCGCCTCAAATGGATCCCAGAAATTAGGAAAAGTTTCTCACTAATGCAATATATTAATTAAAATTTATTAATATTATTAATTTAAAATTGTTTTAAAATTAAAAATTAATAAAGAACTAAAAATAAATATGCAAAATTAATAAAAAAATTTATAACCTTAAAAATTAAAAAAACTAATTAAAAATAAAAAATTTAAAAATAAAATAAAATAAAAAATTTAAAGTTTTAAAAATTAAAAATAAATATTATATAAAAACATAAGTTAATTATAATTAAAAAATAATAATTACTAACTTAAAAAATAGGAATTAATAATAATTGATAAAAATTAAAAAAACAAGAATTTCATAACTATCAAAATTAAAAAATTGAATTTCATAGAAAGTTAATAAAAATTAAAAAATCAAAATTAATTAAAAAAATATAACTTAATAAAAACGAACACAAAGTCGAAAGTAATAATTTTTTTTAAACAATAGTAAAATAAAAAATATTGAAAATCAGAAATTAATAACAAACTAATTTTTTTAAAAATTATTGAAAATTACTAGTAAAATGCAACAAAAAATTAAAATTGATATAAAAAAAAAAAAAATTTAAAATAACAAAAATTTAAAATAACGGAAAAATTTAAAATTTAAAAAAAATAAAAATAATAAATTAAAAAAATAGAAAACCGATACTTTAAAAATTAAAAATTAATAAATATTAGAATTAAAAAAAAATATATATAAAAAATTATTCATCGAAATTAAAAAATCAAAATTAAATTTGTATTAATGTAAAAATTACTATTAATTTGAAAAGTTATTATAAATTGTAATATTCATTTTTTTAAAAAATTATAATCTTAAATTAATAAAAAAAATTACAGATTCATGAAAATTAAAAATTAATTAATAGATTACAGATTCATGAAAATAAAAAATTTAAAGGTAAATAAAATGTAAAAAGTAATTAAAAATAATCCAAAATTTTAAAAAATTCAAAATTATTTAAAAAAAAAATTAAAAAAAAATAAAAATTGAATAAATATAAAAATTAATAAATACTTAAAAAAAAAAAATTATTAAAAAATGAAACATAAAGAAATATTAAAAACCCAAAAAAAATAAAATAAAAAAATGAAAAATGAAGAATGAAAAATATTGTAAAATTATAAATTAATAATTAAAAAATATTGAAAAATTAATAATTAAAAAATTGATAAAAATTAAAAATAACTAAATATTAAAAAAATACTAAATGTTTGAAAAATGAAAAATAAATAAAAAATAGAAAATAAAAACTTTTAAAAAATTAAAAATTAATAAATATTAGAATTAATTAGGAAAAATTATTAATCAAAATAAAAAAATCAATGTAAATTGTATTAATGTAAAAATTATTACAAAATTAATATTATTTTGAGAAGTTGTTAGAAATTGTAAAAATTAATATTTTTTTAATACTTTAAAAATTCATTAGTTTTAAATTTATAAAAAAATAAATTGAAAATAAAATAAAATTTAAAAACTAAAACCTGAAAAATATTGAACAATTATAAATTCATAATTAAAAAATAATAAAAATAAAAAATAAAAAATTTAATAAATAACAAAAATTAATAAAAAATCAAAAATTAAAAATAACGAAAAATTTAAAATATTAAATTTTTAAAAAATAAAAAATAAAAAACTGAAAAATTAAAAATTAATAAATATTAGAATTAATTAAAAAAATTATTAATCAAAATTTAAATTTGTATTAATGTAAAAATTATTATTGTTATTATTTGGTTGATAAGGTGGGTTGATGGGACCCGTTCCCAATAAAAACAAGGCCTAAATACCCCTGAAAGATAAAAAGCAAAGCTGGGCCTATACTCCAAGATTATAAACCTACGAAACATTACTAATCCAAACAACGAAAAAGAGGCTATTGCCCAACCTGGGTCAAAAAATAGTCCTTGATACCTATTCAACCTTTTTTATTTGTCCTATTCTTTACTTCTTTCCACTTACCATTCTCATCTGTAATAGCTAATTGTAGAGG
Source organism: Taxus chinensis (assembly GCA_019776745.2). Classification (NCBI taxonomy): domain Eukaryota; kingdom Viridiplantae; phylum Streptophyta; class Pinopsida; order Cupressales; family Taxaceae; genus Taxus; species Taxus chinensis. The sequence goes on from CM034153.1 coordinate 396,246,441, forward strand.
ATTCACTGACACTATCTGATTATCTGATAAATTTTCTTGATCTGAATCTAATTTGGCAGGAGAAAGCCCCCTTTTCCTTCTGCTAACTACTAAAATCCCCTGCGAATCCTAAACATTTTCTATTTTTCAACATTCCTAATGGCTCGTAATTGCTGGTAATAGCTCGTAATGGCTCGCGAATGGCTCATGCTTGGTTTGTGAGGGCATGTTTGTCTATGGCTCATGCTGGTAATGGCTTGTAATGGCTCGTAATGGTTCACGAATGGCTCGTGCTTGGTTTGTGAGGGCACGTTTGTCTCTAGTTCGTAAGGGCTTGTTTCTTTGGTTTTTTGCTACTTGTGGCTCGTATCTGTGCACGAGGTCACGTTTCTTCTTGTCATAACTCCGGAGACGGTTCTACTGGGTGTTCTTTATGCCCTTAACTGTGTTGCTTCCATCAGTCACATTTCTTCCTCCACGACTGTGTTTCGTGCCCTCGACTGTGTTGCTTCCATAATTGGCTTTGTCTTGCTTCCACGATTGTGTTTCGTCTGCTTCGTGGGTAAGTTTGACTCCTCTACCCTACATCTATATCTTTCTCGAGGGGATTTGTATCTATTTTTCCATGCCCTTCTTTTGCCCCATGACTGTGTTTTGTGCCCTCATTTTTGGGTCTCCCATCTTAAATTCGTTGCTCGAGGCTCATTCATCTGTACCATGGCATGCATTGTCTGCTTCGTGGGTTAGTTCGATTTCTCAGGAGAGCACGAGAGTGTATTCCAAAATTGTGGCTCTGGTTCGGTCTGTGTCCTCCATTGTTCTCCCTGCCTAGTTATCAGTTTGAAATACCCTTGCTAGGTCTAAGTTTTTTGTTCAAATCGTATGCAAACGTACAGGTACTCAGCCAATATTGCAAATGAAATGGGGGACCCCCAGCTCTCCCCTCGTCTTGACACCATTACAAACGGTTCATCCTTCATCGATGTTTCCTTCCACTTCCGTCATTACAGTAACCCCCTTAGCTGGGAAAAATGAACTAGGGAAACAAGATTTACCCAAAATCATAGCGGAATCACTACGCAGGCTTGAGATAGTGGAATCATCTAACAAAATGCTACGAACTGTGGTATTTGAACTAACATCTCGAATGGAGAGAGATGAGCGAACAACATCACACTGCGTAGGTAACTTACAAATATCGCGACCCATGCCATTCTTATAGGTACCAACAACCAATTACATGCAGAAATTTCAGACTTGAAGACAAACAGGAAGAGATTCAAACCCAACATGAAAATATCAAGAAATAATCAGATTCATGGGCACAAATAGTGAAAGGTAGAGACCGAAACACCTCTCCTCTTACCGTTGTGGAGGAAGTTGTGCATGCAAAACTTGTGGAAGAAAGAAAAAATAAGCAAGAGAGCTCAATCTCAAGGCAAGAGGGTTGCCCACACCCCCTCCTTTTTCTGATCCTTTTGCCATTGCTTCTGATTTCATCACAAATAAGTTAGGAATTTCATAAGTGTAAACTGATAGGGCATGGCTTGGTCTTAATTCTACCCTCTTCCTTCTCTTTAAATCAGCAGATGACAGGCTTCGGGATCTTAGGGCTAAACGAAGACTATTCTCACTCCTGGATAAAATCTTCCTTGATGAAGATCTCACTAGAGCCCAGTGGGCAGAACTCAAACAGTCCCGGGAGATGTCATGGCAGCCAGGAAGGCTAGTAAATGGGTGGTGATTCGGAACCTCAAACCAGTGATTTAAGACACTTTCACTCCTGGTTGGGCTCCCGGTTGATAGTCCCGCTGGGAGTGGTGTCATAACATAGGTATTTCCATGTCATGTTGGATTGGAAAATAGGTCTTATTGGTCCTAGCCTGGTCTTCTATAGGATGCAGTGGGTTATTCAGACTCTTAGTTACTGGGCATCGAGGCTTCGTGAGTTACTTCCAACCAGCCTTGTTTGTGTGGTGATGGTGTTGGGGGTGTTGCTCCCTCTTCTACTCACCCCCTCACCATTATCCTCTTCTCCCTTTCTGGGTTCTCCGCACTTGTTGCTTCCTTCTCCTCTTCTCCATCTCTTTTTGTATTTCAGGTGACCCGCTTGGGTCCTCTCGCTGGGTTATTTTTACTTTGTACTCTATAGTCCCATTGACCTACTTTTGTGGTCATTTGTCAGATATTAATAACATTATCTTATCTTATCTTATCTACTTCATTCTTCGCATTGACATTGCATGGATCCTCCTTGAATGTTTCCACTTCCACCAACTCCGGATCCAATGATCCCCAACCTTTGGTCGAATTCGAACTACTCTTCTCAACTATTTTTTTAATCGCTGGACATGATGCTTGCAAATGACTAGGGTTTTTGCTATTTCTACACTAAAAATCTATATTTTCATAGTCTGGTTGAGAATGTTGAAAGTTTCCAAATTTTAAATTAATTCGATCTGGAAACCCTTTACTCAGATCGACTTCCACACACATATGGGTGAAGGAACACAGGCCCACATGAGATCTATTTATATCTTCTTTTAAGAATCTGCCCAATACATTGCCAATATATTTCAATGCATACCAAAGGTGCAGAGGAAGATTGGGAAGTCTCACCCAAACCGACATTTTTGATATCGATAGAGTGTTTGGATCAAATTTAGGGAACCAAGGAGTCAAAAATAAACCAACGGTACCCCAGAACCATGGTCCATCAGCTAGGCAATGCTGAAAGTCCCCCACTTCTCTAAAAAGAACCACAAAAAAACCTCTGGAACAAAGGAAGATTTCACATTTATCAGTCCAATTTTGAAATATCCATTGATACAATTATGTAGAAAAAATCCATAGGCCATTGAAGTAGCCTATTAATATGGCATCCCAAGATAAATTTTTGTAATATTCCTCTACTTCCTGGCCTTCGATGACGATCGATGGGATTTCTTCAGCAAGATCAACCAAATACGGTTGATTTCCTGGATTATTGCCTTTAGATTTTCCCAGGGCCCAACCTTCAGATTATTGCCCTGAGCACCTCCCCTTATATTTCCTTTGGCACTGAACTCTCTCAAGCCTTGCTTGACCTTCATTTTGAATTTTTCATTGTCATGTTAAGGGTTAGGGCATAACCGCCCAACCCTAAAATCCGTCATGCCATCTACAGTGGCCCTCGACCCAATGGAAGCTACACCACCATGCCTCGTTGTCTCCCCACAGTCCCTTCACTTCTCTTTGCTGGATTAGAACACTGTATCCATTTTCTTCCCATGCTCGCAGTTATTTGTCATTTCCAAGCCCATCCTCCCATGTAAAAATTATTATTAATTTGAAAAGTTATTATAAATTGTAAAATTGCTTTTTTTTCTTAATTGAAAATTCTTTATTTTTAAATTTATAAAATTAAAAAAATTAAAATTAATAAAAAAAATAAATTGATGAAAATTAAAAATTATATAATAGATTATAGATTCATGAAAATTAAACATTAATAAAAATTTAGAAGTCAATAAAACGTAAAAAGTATTAAAATTTAATACACAATTAAAAAATTAATAAAATTCAAATTTATTTAAAAATAAAAATAACAAAATTGAATAAAAATTAAAATTAATAAAAACTTGGAAATTAAAAATAAAAAATTAATAGAAAATAAAACATAAAAAAAATTAGAAACCCAAAAATTTAAAAAAAAAATTTAAAAAAAAAATAATAAAAATTAAAAATTAAAAAATTAATCAAATTAAAAATTAATCTAAATTAAAATTAAAATTAAAAAATTAAAATTTGTGTTAATGTAAAAATTATTATTATTATAAATTGTATAAATTATTATTTTAAATTAATTTAAAAATTCATCATTTTTACGATTTTATTGTGAGATATAGCATTAGAATACTGGGGAGGATGGAGGAGCTAGAGTTCTGGATCCTATTTAGGTAGAGGTGTTTGTGTCTACATTTGTTAAGTTTTATTCTTGTTTGCATCGTCCATTGGTGGGGTTCGAGGTAGTGACACAGTTTGAAAAGGCTTCAAAGTTTTATGGAGTTCAGCTAGGCATGGAGGATCTAGTGGTGAAGGAGGAGAAGATTATGGACCCTAATCTTCCTCATGTCCTAGTTTCTTCAGTTACTGATCTCAATGGGAGTCTTGCAGAGTTTGAATCCGTTTTGGGTAGTGGGCCGAACCAAAATAGGGGTCCTCTTCTTGTGTAGGCGTGGTTGTCTAGTGGGTCGTTATTTGTGACTTTTGGCTAGATCTATGTTGGTCAGTTTTCTCTGTGGGGTTTGGTGACAGTTGAGTGGAAGGACCTATTGTTAGATCTGGTTTCATATTCTTATTGGGGCCCCGTTTTGTTATCATTTTTCTTCTTGTACAGGGATTAGTTGTCTTGGTTCCCCAAGTGCAGAATCAGGAAGAAATCATTTTCTTTTGGGGTTTCTTCTATAGTTTGTTGTTTCTTAGGCTTGCGAATGGTAGCTTGCTGGTTCAAGCAGTATTGATCTTTGAAGGTGTTTGTGATTTTTGCGTGGTTTAGTTTCCCAAGGTGCAAGCGGGTTGTCTCCTCACCAATTTGAGCCATGTTTTGTAGTTGAGGTGAGCCGGTGGTTCGGGGGGTTCAATATCGGTGGTGGGCTGTGGTGGACAGTCTTTGTTGTTTCTCTGTCTCATAGTTTTGTGTAGGTGAAGGTTTACCTTCGTAGGTGTTGGGACTATGAGTGGAGTGGTTTGGTGTTGTATCATGGTTGTTTTCCTTGCATGCTTGGATGTAGTGGGCTTTGGGTCGGTTTTGTTACCATTTTTCTTCTTACACAGGGATCGAGTGTCTTGGTTCCCCAAGTGCAAAATAAGGAAGAAATCATTTTCTTTTGGGGTTTCTTCTAGGGTTTGTTGTTTGTAGTGCCCACTTTCCTTAGACACTATTCAGATACTGATCCTGACACTATTAGTCACATTTTGGATATTATTATGTTTTGATTAGTATGATGGTTAGATGTTAGATCCTGGATTAATATTGATCTAGATTCAGATATGCTTGAGGATCATTGAGACATTTTTATTATTATGTGGATGATGATATACTAGTTGACATGGACAGGTTATTGATGTTAATTTTAGACATGTGACATTGATTATTATGAATAGCTCTAGTATATAAATCTATTAGATGATGATATAGTTACAAATTGAATTTTAATGATAAATATTGAATCTTGATATTGTTGTGATTCGGATTTAATGTTTATATATCATTTGGATGTTTTGATATGGCCACTAGGCCGAAGGAGGTATTTTGCATTTTGCAGGTTAAAAAAAAAATCACAACAATGTCGGGGGACTGGAGACTAACTATATTAGAATTCAGTGTGAAATCAACATGGTCACCATGACAACTGTGTTTGATTGTGTGTTTAGTTGTTAGGAGTTCCCATGGGGGGATTTCCATTATTGTGACCATAGGGGCATATGTGTGTTTTTATTATGTGTTCCCTTTTAATTATTGTTGTGTGTATTTTATTTGTAATGTGCTTTTGTTTTAATTATTTTTTTAAAGTGATAGTATTATGTGGGAGTCATATAGTTAAAATTTAATTAAATTAAATGGGATGTGGAATGTGAAATTAAATGTTTTTGCCTTGGTTGAAAATGAAATTTGATTTATATATTTTATAACCTTATGGTAATTAAATAAATCTTATGCCAAAAGGTTGTCATAAATAAATGTCATAGAAGTTAATGCATTTTAGAAGAGTGTGTAAGTTACCAAGTATGGGTTGTGTAAGAGGTTGTAAGGCTGATTTTTGGAAGGTCAAACACTCCTTCCTCTTTGAAATTCGAATTTGGCCTTGAAGGACAAATTTGGAGGCTTGTGGGACAAGTTAAACTTGTCCCACACCTCTCAAAAACCTCCACCAACCATGATTATAATTTTAGAGTCAAAAACAACTTATTTTATTATGTTTTGACATGATTTTATGAAAGAAGTGATTGCACTTGCCTTACAAATTTTAAATGCATTTTCCTTTTGGGTATGGGTTGAGTTTGTGTATGTAAGTAATTTTTTCATTCACATTCATTGTGATGTATTTGCATTTGATGTGATTTCATTTTGGGATGAGGAAAAATGATGTGGCATCCCACTTGGAATCCACATCATCCTCTTCCATCCTCTCCTTTAAAATGGAATTTCTTCCTCATTTGGAGGTTGTTGAAACCTTGCCATTTGCTTCTTGGGGTCAAAATTTTTCTCTTGCATTGGGAGCTTGTTCTTGTGGAAGGATCTTGGACTAATTTGCATGCTTTGAATTTGCGGTTTTGGGACTGCTTTGAGCAACAAGAATCTGTTGTTTGAAAGCAAATCTCCATTATGGAGAGGTAGGCTCTAATTCTTTTAAATTGTTGTTTTTCCCTTCTTGCATGCAAAACATTGAATGGTATTGTGTTTGCATTCTTTGAGGGCTGGGTCGAATGCCTAGGACATGGTGTAAAAATAAAAGACTATGGGGTTTCAAATGGGGGGGCATAAGGAAACTGTCATTGGCATTTGTTCTTTGTGGAGGGAGTGTTGGTTTGGGATCCACCTAGGAAAGGAAATAGCTTGCATTTCCTACTTCTTGGGGGGGCATAAGGGATAAATTTGGGGGGGCATAAGGAGGGGTTGGGAGATATAAGGTTTATGGGATTTGATTGAGTTTATGGCAGGTTGGTTTTGGTGGATGTTCAATTCCAACATGGGAGGCATAAGGAGACCCTCATAGATCTTGCTCTTGTTGGCTTGCTTGCTTGGAGAAGGAGTCTTAGTTTGATTGAAATTGCTTTTTGTAGTTGAGAACTACACCTCATTGTTTGTGTTTCTTTGTAATTATGAAAATATATGCTTGTATGTGAAGAAGCCTTGTTGCCACGTGTTGATGTTCATGTTCCATTCCATTAAGGTTGGGGCTCGGGGGCCAATGGGGAAAGATGGATTTTCTTTTCCCATTGGATGTCTTGGTTGGGTGGAGAGCGTTGCCTTTCCCCCTTCCTTGTTGTGATTCAAAGATGAATAAAGATGAAGAATTCAACATGTTCCTGTTTGGAGCTCAGAGAAAATAGTTTTGACAGTCATCCTTTTTGTAAATTTTTAAAAAGAAATCCTTCCCACTTAAAGTGGATGAATGTAATTGTTATTGAGATGTGAAATGCATACCTTGTAATTGGAAGTTGTAAATCAATTTGAGAAATGTTAAGAAGAATCATACTTAGCTATTTTATTTGGAAAAGAAAAGGTGAATGTATTTTTGTATCTTGCATGTGAAATGTGAAAACCAAATCAGTAGGAAAGAAGATAAGTTGTAAGTTTACTTGAATTATCAATCAAGGATAGCATTGATCCTTTTAAATTTGTATTGATGTCAATGAATGAAGATTTGTTTGAAAAGGAATAAGAATCTATGTTTTGGAATGAAAAAAAAAGGGGATGCTTATGAAACGAAATTCAATGTCTTTCCTTTGCAAACGGTCATGTTCTAAATTGAAAATAGAGGTGTAGTTTGGATACACTGCCCATCATAGACATTAGCAAAGGCCTTGAGAAGGCCCTACATTACAGAGGATAGGATATACGCGGGGGTTGGGTTTTAAAACCAGCGGCTAGAGACCGGGTTCAGGAGCCGTATTTAGCAGTTGCAGGATAGTAGATCGGAGGGGGGGTTCAACGCATTCTCCTATGTGAGTAAAAGCATTCTCGCAGTCATATTCAACCACAAAGGCCAGCAGTCTCCGCCCACCCATTAGGCCTCCTTAGAGAGCATGTATGGCACAGATGAGGTCGTTAGTATGGGGGCCTCCTACTAGGGGACCCACACCAAGACACAGGGGGTGGAGCTAGAGCTCCAGTCGGTAGGAGATCGACCCACAGAGGCCCACAACAGGACTTTATAGATGGATCATCAGGATCCATAGCAACCTACTCTAGGGCACTTTGGCAGTTGTCCTTCCTTGGAGAGGTTCACGGGGGGGGGGTTGCTTCAGGTGTGGAGTCAGTCGCGGGGGCACTTTTGGGAGCGATGAGATTGCCCCCCAGAACCCTAATTAAGGGTACAAGCACCCATCTCAAGCTACAGTAGAGACATGGGACGAGTCACAAGATCTAGACAGAGTGGTTGAGAACCGCTACCCCTAGGCTGAGCACAGAGCACGGTCATTGAGAATAACAGGTAGCATGGGGGGTTCCTACTTCTATATTGTTTGCTTCTGGTTCTCTGATTTCATTTATTGCACCCCAATCCTGGAGGTGAGCGATGCAGGTTGGTGGTATAGACAGGGTCATAGTTGGGATGTTGAGATAGCTTAGGAGTCAAAGCTGTAGACTATTAGTAAAGGAGTGTGTGTTAGACTTGGGACCTTTCAGCACCACTTTAGATCTCACATACTTTTTTCGGATTCATATGGAGTCATTTTAGGACAGGGATGGTTGTCTGCACATAAGGCCAGGATGGATTGTATGCATAAGACTATAGCTGTGAGATGATCTTGGAGTTAGTCGGGGTGATTTCTATTCAACTATCTTGCTGAGCAGTACGCGTGTGTGTTGACGAGATTGTCAGATGTTATGCACGTCACGAGTCAGTGATCCGGAACAGAGGAATGGATCTAGTGGGGCCATCGCTAGAGGACATCCCCATTGATGAGGAGGTATATGCGAGTGTTTTAAGGGTGGGTAGATGTGTTTAAGGGGAGTACCGGGGAGCCACCCCCCCACGTGAGATTGTTTCCATATTGATCTGGTTACAGGAGCAGGCGAGGCCTTCTCCACGAGCTTCCTTAGCGGTGAACACCACCAGAGCTCTGTGAGTCAAGTGGAAGCTAGAGGGCCTTTTAGAGAAAGTCCTATCTGTCCCTAGTGTATCCCTTGGGGTGCACTAGTATATTTGTAGAAGAAGGATGGATCCTTACGGTTGTGCATAGACTATCACCAGCTGAAATAAGGTAACGATCAAGAAATCGTTATCCCCTATCGCGCATGATGACTTGTTTGATCAAATGAAGGAGCCACGGTGTCTCTCTAATATTGATTATCTCAAGTCTGGGTACCATCAGTTGAGGATTACAGAGGCATGACATCCATAAGACTGCTTTTCGTATGAGGTATAGGCACTATGAGTTCACAGTGGTGCCTTTCGGTTTGACGAATTCCCCTGTAGTGTTTATGAGTTTGATGAATGGGGTATTCAGGACCTTTTTAGATCACTTTGTGCTCATTTTTCTTGATGACATTCTGATTTACTCACGTACGCGTGAGGAGCATGAGGGGCACCTTCGTTAGGTTCTTCAGTGTCTTCGTGAGTAGCAGCTTTACGGGAACTTGGAGAAGTGTGCCTTCTTTCAGTCAAAGATTCAGTACTTGGGTCATATCATCTCAGGGGAAGGTATCGCAGTCGATCCTTCAAAGATTAGAGCCATTATGGATTGACCAGAGCCCACTATAGTGACAGAGGTGTGCAGCTTCATGGGGTTAGCAGGCTACTATAGGAGATTTGTTCAGGATTTCTCTCAGATAGCACACCCCATCACTTCCCTTCAGCGGAGGAAAGAGAATGAGTTTGTTTGGTCAGACAGGTGTGAGTAGGCCTTTAGGACACTAAAGGAATATCTCCACTTCAGCACCCATTCTTGCAGTGCCAGATCACATGGAGAGTTCTTGTTTGCACAGATGCGTCGTGACAGGCCTTGGAGGTGTTTTGTTCTTATGCAGGAGGGTAGAGTTGTAGCTTTTGAGTCTCGCAAACTCAAGGATCACGAGCCTTAATTACCCCTACCCATGATCTGAGAGCTTGCGGCAGTTGTGCATGCTTTAGTTCGATGGATGACACTTTCTTCTTGGTCAGAGATTCACACTCAGGACAGATCATTTGAGCCTTAACCACCTTTTCACGCAGCCCAATCTAAATGCTCGTCAGCAGACGTTGGATGGAGTTACTGGAGTACGACATGGAGAAGAGCATGTGTAAGGGAAGGAAGAATGTGGTTGTGACGCTCTCAGCACGGATGGCATATTTGAGCATGGCGCATGGCTTTACTTTATGTGAGCATTAGATTATAGAGCAGGATATTAGCAGCTTCCTCTTGACAGTTTCTACATGAAAACTGAGCAGAGATTGAGTCCAAAAAGACCCCTTGCAGGGAATTTGGGTTTGCTCCACTAGAGGACAGATGGCTTCTTAGGCACAGAGGTCGGATTTCGTTCCTAGAGATGGAAGGCTTGAGCAGGACCATCTTGACAGAGGCACAATCCATGCACCATATCCAAGCCCATCCTGGGGTTGTGAAGGAAGATGCACCGCCACCTTGAAACAGTTATATCACTGTGAGGGGGACTTCGACACGAGGAAGGGACATGGCTCAATTTGGTCACACATTTAGAGTGCCAGAAAGTGAAGGCCGAGGCATAAACATCCAGCTGTGCCTTCTCTATCCTCCTGCTATACCGGAGGGAAAGGACACCATTCCATGGATTTCATTGTGGGTTACCTAGGTCGATACCACCATGACACCATCATTGTCATGCGTGAATAAATTACAAAGTAGCTCAATTTTCCCCAGTGAAGGACACCTATAAGCTAGGTGAAGTGGACATGTTTACTTGGAGGAGATATGTCAGGTGCAAGGGATTCAGCTGGAAGATCATGTGACCGACCCGATCCTTTAATACACTCACATTCTGGCACTACCATGCAATATGATTCTCGGGACGAAGATTATTCGAAGATAACTTCAGCATAGCTTAAACCCGAGATAGATGGACAGACTGAGAGGGTTGAATCAAATTTGGAGGATATGGTCAGGATGTACGTGTTGGCAGCAGCCGTCTAAGGGGAGGACGTATCTGTCATCGTGTGGAATTTTCCTACAATAATAGTTTCCAGAGTTCTATAGGCTGGGGTTCCTTTTTCAGGCCTTGTATGATAGGGAGTGCAGGACACCCCTTAAGTAGATAGGTTGGAGGAGGGAAGGATCTCTTGGGACCACTTGTGACAGGACATGGACGCAGCAGGTAGATAGCAGGTAGTGTTATCGGAAAAGAGTTGCAGGAGGATGGTAAAAGTAGGCGAAGATAGAAGTACGCTGTGATTCAGCATAGACGAGGCAGAATTTGAGGTTGTGGGCCTGATGTTTTTCCTTCAGGTTAGGCCACGAAAGAGCCGATCCTATGGAAAAGTTCTAAGTAGCTCATTGTTCGCTTGGGACCCTTTTGAGATCGTGGAGGTTTACGGCCCGTTGGCCTCCCAAAATCTAAGCATTGCCACCCAGCTTGTCTGTTATACATGATGGTTTCATATTTATGTTCTTAGGAGATAATCATAGATCTTCTCATGTGTGGATTGGACATCATTGCAGGTGTAGGTCAGGGACAGTTGATGGTGGAGCCCACCATATCCATAGATCGCAGGAACCTGGGCCTTCGAGGGCAGAGAGATTGATTAGGTACAGGTGTTTGTTAGTGGGAACAGATATGATGAGACTGCAGCCATTGGGAGGATTGCTACGCCTTTATGAGTTTAGTTTCCACATTTTTCTAGTGACTTCCAGGAGGAATCAAGTCTAAGGGGAGGGGGAGGATTGTAGTGCCACTTTCATTAGACACTAGTCAGTACTGATCCTGACACTATTAGTCAATGTTGGATATATTTGTTTTGATTAGTATGATGGGTTAGATGGAGATCCAGGGATTAATATTGATCTAGATTCAGAATTTGTGCTGGGCTCATTGAGACATTTTATTTTATGTGGTGATGATTATACTAGTGACCATAGACAGGTTATTGATGTTAATTTTAGACAGTGACATGATATTTATGAATAGGCTCAGTATATAAAAAGCTATGGATGATGATATCGTTAAAATTGAATTTTAGTTTTAATGATACATATTGAATTGATATGTTGTGATTCAGATTAATGTTTATATATATTTGGATGTTTTGATATGGCCACGAGGCCGGAGGAAGGAGTTATTTTGGGTATTTTGCAAGTCATTTTTTCTCTTGGAATATCTTGTACATTTGGCGTAGTCCAAGAAATCCAATGCAAAAGAAAAAAAGGTTGTAGGATATCTTCCGACCTTGAAATAATCAAGTTACGATCTTTTTCAAAGACCAAGGTGCCTATTTCTACATACCAGGGCACCTCGGGGTGACCCATTACCTTCCTGGGTGATTTAGTCTACTCATAACTTCTAGATCTGCCCTTTTCGGGACCCCTGTATAGTCGTTCCTGATTTTGGAATTTCCAGTCATACCTAAAACACTCTACGACAATCATCTATAACCAATTGAGTTCTTTCCTCACTTTAGCCTTGCACTTTATGGTTTTATTTCCATTAGTTTAGTTGTTTAATTACTTTATATTACTTTAGTGCATTTATTTACAGCTTTTATGTCCTCCTAGATTACATTAACTATCATTACACTTTCCCATATTTTAGTTAATTTTAGTTAATCGGTTTTCCCAAAACATGATGTATAAATGAGTTACACTATGATGGAAAATTTTGAGACTTATCATTAGTGAGGGAAAATTATGGATGAGAGACAAGTAGATACAGTGTAAAATTTTATCAACAAGAAGCACAACTAATTCAAGGAGTAACAAAATGACAATTTTGACCATTAATATTCCATTCTAAGAGGAAACTTATGTATGTTTAGGAGATAAAGGTAGCATGTAGGTAATCATAGTATATGGGTTCTCATAAGGAATTCCCTAAATTCTTACTATAAAACTCACAAAATAAAATCCTAGAGACTTAATATAAGAGATAAGAACATGAAGGTGTAAATAAAAGAGTAGTATTGAATAGTAAAAATAGGGTGAAAATCCTATGAAGAATAAAAAACCAAGGTGTGTGTAGTAATATGTCAAATATATGAATAATAGGTAATGCGATAGTAGATGGGAGATACATCGTTTGAACTATAAGTCCTATAAAAGAGTAGGTTGTGAAGTATTGATCAGGAAATGAATAAAGTAGACTAACAATCCTATAAAATAGTAGGTTGTGAGGTGTTAGTTGTGAAATGAATCAACTAAACTAAAATTCTTGTAAAATTAGTAGGCTACAAGGTGTTAATCAAGAAATTAACTAAAATAACTAACAATTATGTAAAAAGAGCATGTTCACTTGCTACTTAGGAAATACATCAACCAAACTAAAAGTCTTGTAAAAATAACATGTTCAAATGCTACTCGGGAAATGAGTCAAATGAACTAAAGACCATAAAAAAATATTATAAAATATGTAGACATATATATAATAAACAGTAGGTAAATGGGTAAAATATAAAGGGGGTGGTGAAGCTAACAACCAAGGATAAATGTAAGAATAAAGGATAATAAAAAACTCATAGCAGTACATGATAGTGACTTCCAGGATATCCTTCTACACCCTTTCTCTCGACATGGATCAGGTGCATATGTTCCATTTACAATTTTCATTTCATGTATTTTACATTTACGTATTTAACACATTTCTATACACATGTGTTTTACATAGCATTTTTACATACATACATATTTGACTACTTGTTCATTTTCTCATTGTAGGTACGATCATTTAAGAAACAAGTAGTCAAATTGGGGACAACAACGACAATGACGATGACGACAAAAGAAAAATTATGTGATAGGAACATGCCTTACAAACCATGTAAGTACACTACACACCACAACAACTACACACACATTCCTCCCTAGGTTCACTCTCATCACTTTTTCTATGCGCATTTTTCATCTATAGTTTCCCACCCTCCATCTTTTTATCATTCCACACTTTTGTCTAGTCCTTCGACAAGCTTTTTACTACACACAACATGTACATCATGTACGTATCTCTATCTACTTTATGTTATTGAGATTTCAACACACCAACATAAAGTGGGGGAAAAACATAGTCACAGTGAAATCATATACTTTAGACATTATTTAGCTTGGTCTCATATTACTATTTAGAAGGTTCTTGAGTGAAGAAAGTATTAATTAATCCCACCTTTTTGGAAATCTTGTTTTATTTTTATTTCACCATTTTCGTACATTTTTATGTACATGCCCAATATGTTTCGGCACTTTCCCATCATTTTAGCCTTAACCGGGGTTCCCAGGCTTGTACTGGGGTGCCCCAGTCCCACCTAGGGCACCCTGATCCTTTTTCTACTTTCCCTCCTTTTTTGGGCCTCTTTTAGCCATTTTTTGTCCTTATCTTTTTCCTAGTTTTCCATGTCGGGATCAATTACGGAATTAGATCTAGAGAAATCTATAAATATAAAGTTATGAGACCATAATCATGGTCCTAACGTCATCTACTACTATCACTCCATCTAAAGTTGCATCCATTCCATCACTTGCATCCACATAGTTTCATGCATCAATGCTAGGAGATCTACATCAACACACACTTCATAGGGGGAGGGATTCTATTCTATTCCATGCACACATGTTATTATACTTTTCTATATTTAGTTATTGTTCACTACTTCACATAGTATGACTATCACAAGAGTACTTAGGGCATGATATACACACACACACACACCAGAACTATATTTGGGTATGAAATGTAGTGAGATGCTTAGTTTAGTAAGCCCACTATTGTGAAAATTGAGGTTAGTCTGACCCATTCATTTTCATATTTTATTTTTGTATGGTTTTGATACTTCCTTTTAGGTATTTTGCAAGTCATTATTTCTCTTTGAATATTTCACACATCTGGCACATTCCAACAAATCCAATGTGACAGACAACAAAGGTTACAGGATATCTACTGACCCTAAAAGAATATATTTATAACCTTTTTCAAAGACCAAGGCACTTATTTCTTCATACCAGGGTGCCACAAGGTGCCCCAGTGCCCTCTTGGGCACTTCAGTCTACTTAGAATTTCTAGATCCACCCTTTTTGGAACTCCTATGCAGCCGTTCCTACTTCTAGAATTTCCAGTCAGACCTATGACACTCTGTGACAACCATCTATAACCAGATGAGTTATTTCCTCACTTTATCCTTACACGTTATGGTTTTATTTCCATTAGTTTATTTGTTTAATTACTCTATATTACTTTAGTGCATTTATTTACAATGTTTATGTCCTCCTAGATTAGATTAACTATCATTATACTTTCCCATATTTTATTTAATTTTAGTTAATAATTTTGGTGAACCTGACCTCTTATCATGGATAAACATAATCCTTCTGAATCTCCACTCGTTCTCCTCTTTTATATATTTGTTCATGCCTTTGTTGATACTCCTATTGATCCCTCTAGTTATAGACCTTGTCCTTCATTTTGTGATGCCCAAAATTCAACTTGGGAGGCATAAGGAGACATCCATAGTTCTTGCTCTTGCTTGGCTTGCTTGCTTGGAGAAGGAGCCTTTGTTTTGTTTGGAATTGATTGTTGTAGTTGAGAACTACATCCTCTTGCTTTGTGTTTATTTGTGTTTGTGAATTTATGCTTGTATGTGAAGAAGCCATGTTGTCATGTGTTGTATCATCATGCTCCATTTCAATATGGTTGGGGCTCGGGGGATGATGGGGAAAGATGGCTTCTATTTTCCCATTGGGTATCTTGGTTGGGTGGAGAGTGTTGCCTTTCTCCCCTCCTTGTTGTGATTAAAAGATAAAAGATGAAGAAATCAGCCTGCTGCTGTTTGGAGCTTAGAGAAATCAGTTTGACAGTCATTTCCTTTTTAGCAAATTCATTATAACCTTCCCACTTTGAAGTGGATGATTTGTATTATTAATTGTAATGAGAAGACATCTTGTATTGAAATAAAAAGGTTGAAAGTGATAAGTGAATTGTAAAGAATTATTATTCCATACTGTGTTATGAGAAGAATGTGAAAGAAAGAAATATGTATTGTGCATTGTAATTTGAATTTTAAAGAAAGAGATAAACTGTCAAATTATTGTTGGAAATCAAATAAAGAATTACATTCCTTTCTCAAAATTTCATTGTTGTATTAGATCCGAGTTGCTGTTGTGAAATGAAAACTCCGCTTTGAAAGATATTAAGAAATAGCATTGTCAGTAAATGTATTGTGTTTGAAATCAAAACTGGATTTTAAACTTGAATATGAACTGTCAATTAATTGTTCGAATTAATTGAATGCCTTAGATAAGATTTGAAAATGCCTCCCCATATTTGGAAGATGCAAATTGGTTAATAAACTTGTTAGCAAATGATCTTTGTTTCCTTCTTTAATTTTGGCAATGAATGTCTATAAAAAATGTACAGTTCAGATTTTTAGTTAAAATTGAGAAAGGAAACAAAGTATTTTAGATGTATCAAGTCCTATTGAACCCACATTGAACTTCATATTTAAGAAAATATCTCAAAAACTCTATCAAATCCAATTTTAACTTCACAATCCAACTTACTGTCAAAAAATTTAAAAATTTACCAAATGTAACCCAATGTCCATATTGGACCTTGAAAATATACTTAAATTTACCCATGACCATTTCCCAATGCTCAATTTACATGCTCAGAAGAAGAAATATCAAAATTGAATCAAATCTTATAAGTTGAAAATTGCTAGTTTTAAAATTATAAACCCTATAGATCGATTTCTTAAAATTGACCCTTAAAACTTTACCAAATTCAAAAATTGATGATTTTTGTGCAAAGAGGACTCTGAGATCTTTCTGGAAAGTCCTTGTTTTCCTAAAATGGAGCTTCCTATCAAAAGTTATGGCCATTTGAAGTTTTATTTCAAAATGGCCATCCCAAACAAAAAAAAAAGAAATAATTCGACCTTAGAAAAATTTAAATTTTGAACTTTGGAAAAATTTCCTAAAAATTTCCTCGGCCCCACACCAATCACGTACTGACATGTGGCAGGGAGGAATGAGGATTTACAATTGAAAACTTAACTTTTTACACTTTTGGAAAAACTTCACTTTTTCTTCCGCCCGTGGCCCTCGGCCAATCACAAAGCGCCACATGGCCATTTGAGCAAGTGTGGGGGCATGGAGGAAAATTTTCCTTTGGAAAATAGAGACTTTGGTTTTGGGGAAAAAATTTAAAATTTTCCCCACGACCCACTATCCCACATCAATCACGTGATGACACGTGGCACTTGGGAAAATTTTCCCCTAAAACTCCGCCCGGCCATAACTTGAGTTTTACAAGGAGTTAGGAGGACTTCTTTATATGGTTGGAAAGGTGAGGAAATTTCCTATCTAATGATCCTAGTTTAGGAAATTTTTGATAACTCTAAGTGTTTGAGAAATCTATTTGAAGTTCAGGGCTTGATAGAGAGCAGGCCTGACGATAAATTTCTCCCTGAACCTTAATAAAACTTGTAACCTCCAAATTGGAACCTAGTAAACTTGTTATAAGATAAAAATGGAAATCTTGTGTTTGGTTGATTAGAATTTGTTCTGGAACCTATTTAGTTTCAAACTAGTGTCTTGCAACTTGGCTGTAGACTCTTCTTATAAAAAAATTATTCCATAATTATTCCTAATTTGTTTCTTGGTCTCAAGTGGTAGTTGAAGCGGGAATTACATTGTTTCTTAGGCTCGTGAATGGTAGCTTGCTCATCTAAAGGATATTAGTCTTTGAAGGTGATTGTGCTTTCTGCGTGGTTTAGTTTCCCAGGGTGTAAGCAGGTTGTCTCCTTACCAGTTTGAGCTAGGTTCTATAGTGGAGGTGGCCGATGGTTGGGGGTTGAATATCGATGGTGGACTTTGGTGGGAAGTCTTCATTGTTTCTCTGTCTCATGTTTTCATGCAGGTGAATGTTTTCCTTCATAGGTGTTAGGCCTATGAGTGGAGTGGTCTACTGTTTGTATAGTGGTTTTTCACCTTGCATGCTTGAATGTAGTGCTCTTTAGGTGTCAGGGAGTATGTGGTGTGATGGGTCTTCATTTATTTTAACTGGTCATATGGTGGCTTGTGGGTTCTTTTCTTCTCTTTCCTCTCATGCATGATCCCCGTTTAGGGTGGTAATGTGTGAACGGCATGGCGGTTAGTATTGTTAGGGGTTGTTTAGAGTGTTTGGTGTGTCTGTATCTTCAGTAGTTTAGGGTTTGTTTATTTGTTGGATCTTCATTGCTAATATCTTTTGTATTGGGTGGGGTCACACCAACCCTCTGGTTCATAGTTCTGGTCAAAAGCGTTTAACCAAAAAATTAAAATTTATTATTTTTAAAGTTCTAAAAATATAAATTAAAAATAAATAAAAATAATCCTCGCAAATGCATTTTTGGTGTTACCTGACATCTGA
The DNA here is from genome assembly GCA_019776745.2 of Taxus chinensis. NCBI lineage: Eukaryota > Viridiplantae > Streptophyta > Pinopsida > Cupressales > Taxaceae > Taxus > Taxus chinensis. The sequence goes on from CM034153.1 coordinate 396,264,685, forward strand.
GTAAAACTTCAAGGGGGGGGCGGATTAATCAAAACTTTGAAACCTCATTTCCTGTAAAATTTGGCTAAGACATAAGCTATCGATACTGGAGGTCGGAGGAAACAGAGAAAGAAGGGCTATCAACACCATCATGTATCTCAGATTCAACAACGACGGGGTCGCATACAAAAATGGTGGCACATTTTTTTATTTGTTTTGACTTGTAATGTGTAGAAAATAAAATGGTTTTTATCTCCATGTCTATGTAAGTAATGATCATGTACGTGATTGTGCATACGCGGATGCTCAAGAATAAGTTGTATAGAAGGGCTAACTGAACTAGAGTGATCCACTGACTACTGCCTAGATGTATTTGACTGTTTTACTATAAGAATATCCACATCCTCGACTCGATTGCGTGAAAGTGCGTTCACTAGAAGTGATAAGAGGGTGTTGTTAGAGTTAGCATATGTAGTGTGCCCAGTATAGTTGAAGTAGTCATCATCTGGTATGGAATTACTTTGTGGTGAAGCAGATTCAGTCATGTGCTAGGAAGATTTCCATTCCACCCATGTCATTGTAGACCTAACATATTATGCAGAAGCATACGATTCATATTGTTACACTTCGAAAATTAGATGACCTACTTCTTCATCCATGTACATATCTTGTAAGGGGGAGGGCCTGTCCATCAGGAACATTATTATTATACATTCGGTAAATAATTATTTTCACATTTTCTATGATATGCATTGTAGCTAACAAATATATTATTGTAACAATAATTTGATATGTTATGTCATACCATTTTTAAAAATCATCGTATCGTATCATAGGAAAGTTCTGTTCTGACTCAACAACCATCCTGTAATATATCGAGAAGTACTTTGTTATATATTTTAGATTTATTTCATATGGAAAATACTATAGCATGAAATATCCACATTATCCAAGTGTCATACGACATCCTAGACTAAATCTGTTCACACGTATGACACAATCCATATCAATGAGGACTCCCATATCAACTTTGATTGCACGGATTCAAAAGGGTTATTCTAGACCATTCTCAAGGAGCCTATGCTTTGTCTATTAGTGGATAATGTTATGTGTACATGATTCTCTTCCATAGGTTCCCTCTATTCAATTCCCTAGATAGAATTCTAGACATATTGCATCTCCTTGGTTTCTTGCACACAGGAGGATACCAAATCAGAAAAACTTGTAAAATATTAACAATGCACCATCTCTAACATCACATGTTGTTTTACAGTATAAATTTAAGCCCTCACATATTCATGAAGTAAAATTTAACATATAGCAGGGTTTGATACCCACCACTGTGAGGTGATTGTGATGATGCTGCGAGATTTCATTACCAACATTTGATCAGGTATGCCCTTCTTTCTTCCAATAGAAAATTTCCTCAGTGGCAATGTACACTTTTTTTATAATTTTCTTTATCTAATGCTAGTCGACTTGTTTAACATGGGGTCCACAGTTTATGTCAATTGCAGCAGTAGTAGTGGCTATATGGTAATCATAATTTACTCATCCAAGATGTTGGAAAATGGTATCTAAGCAGGGGCTGAAACCAGCTGATGGACTTTTCCTGCATTTAATTGATGTGAGAGCATTATTTGATTCTTCCAACATTGTTTAGCATCTTGACTATTTATGATGGATTTGAGTTTATCATTAGCAGTATTTGGCATGACTCCTCGTCGATCACACAATGCTCAAAATCCTCACCACATGATTCTACACCTAATTACAAGTAAGACCAATCTCTAGTTCAACACTCAAGAGTAGAGTCATCTAGGGAATGCCAAGGTGGTGAACTTACCCATTTAGTCGACAAATGCGTATGATCCCAGACTTGCACGTGTCGTATTCATTATTATTTTGAACTTAGAGATCCAACTTCCACTTATTTTTTGACGATTATTCTTTCTTTTCAGGATTTAGTCTTGGAGAATCCTTGTTCCTCCTTAGTATGAACGAGAGTATGTTTTTTCATTACCTACAAACAAAAAATGATGCAATAAACAACTTTTATTACATATGCAGGAAATATTTAGTTCTAAAAAATAGAAGAACAAACAAGTCAAATAATTAAAAAAACATTACAACATGAACAATTGTATTATCATGTGAAAACAATATGCACATCCCTTCCCCAATAGAATCACTTCTAAGATCTTCATTCGATACCGGTATATCCTGTGTGAAGAAGACATGTCATCCACATTTTTGAAATAGACCTCTCTTGTTGTAACTATTTCTCTCTCAACACTTGAAGACTCGAAAATATTTACACCAACCCATTCCACTAAAAAATGCATATAACCTTGATTGCCCATCTCTCTTGTTCTTGAAGTTTTGATCTATGAAAATGATGATGGTCGGTGTCCATTTGAGAATTTACAGGTGAATTTCTTTGCTCATATGTACACAAAGTCATATGTTCATTTAGAAACTACAAAGGGTAAAAAATTCAACGAACAACCATCACTACATATGTATGACACATTTATTTTTAATTAAACAAGAAAGAAAGACATTAAATAGTAAAAAATGTAACATTACAGGATGAATAAAAACGGTGTTATCACGGGAAATGGACCGTAGAAACATTTCTTCTACAAGACAATATCTTCTAGGAACGTAATTCGACATTGATATCCCATGCGAACAAGAGCCATAACCCACATTTTTCATAATGAGACAATGTAGCCACATCACCTCAAACATGGACACATACATTTGTGTCAGTTTCTAAAGGGAACAGTATGAACTTTATTTTTCGGTGCAAATCCTCTACATGATTCGGAAGAACCATCGATCTTCTCATTATGTCAGACATGGGAAGAACTTTTAGCACAACTGTGCTTTGACTTGATTGTTCACAACTCGTAGAATTTTTCACATCCATAACTCGTTTGTCACAGAGCTGTGCCACACAAAATCATCATCGATCAACATCGCTCGATGATTTTTTTTATGATTTATTTTACTTTCCAATATGTACATGCTCGCGTTCTTTCATCATGTACAGTAAAATTAATTTTTTTAACATGATAGTTTATTTCGTAAGAGCAATAACCATAAAGAATGTGGAAATAATTTAAGGGATAAGATTTACTTCCACACATGAAGTCTCTAATTATTTCCTCAAAACATTATCTCATAACTCATTCTGCACAGAAATATAAAACATTTCTGATACACACTTATTATTGATTGAACAACGCACTATGTGGAACATCAATTGTAAAATCTACAATGGTTAAATAAAAAATACATGTACATCAAAATGCAAAAAATAACAACACAATACACGTAACAATGTAGTCACTTCCATGCAAACATAGGGTATGTAACACCCACAATTTTGACGTTCTAAAACAACATTAATCCTTAAACATATATCCGGAAGGTTGCGGCAAATTGTTTTTTTTTGTTTTAAGTTACAAGGGTGTCAAACCCTAATATACGTTTAGATAATTCCTACTAGCAATGTTTCATTTCATAGGATAGATCCAGTCTAGATTATTAATTAATTATTCTTAATCCAGTCCTAATGTCAATTTAATTATCATTACTAGATAAATGTCCATTAATTTCTCCTACGAGGGTAAATAATTTTCTTCTTAGAAATTAACATTCATCCCATGTTTAATAAACCCTTATTCTAGTTACCTTAGTTCTCTTAAATTATTTTCTTTAAAGTCCAATGAATCATTCACTAAAATCTACTAGAAGGCTTACATTTTTATCTTAATACACTAGAGCCCTAAGTGACCCCATTCACCCATTTACACATACATATGATTTATTAAAAATTTACAACCATGATATGGATATTATCACCTAACCATTGTAGGGTTGATTCTTAACCCTTGGATCAAATCAATAGAGACCACAAGATTAGATCTACCCAAAAGAAGCCCTAATCATCCTTAAGGTAATCTTCTTAAGCATTTCTTACCCTAATCTCATTCATTTTGTTTCTCTTTGGTTTATATGTTAAAGGAGTGGATGTCATTGGATGTAAGTAAAAATCATGAAGGAGTCTTCTTTGATATAATGTGCAAGAAGAAGAGGGATTCCATCCATTTGGACTTCTCCTTTAGAATAGTTGAATCTTATATTTAATCATGTATTCTTAGTTTTTTTTATTTTATTGCAATGCAAACATATGTCCTAGATTCTGGTTTGAGATCTAATCTGATGATTAGTTATCTTCTCTTTTTCTGTTTTCATTGAGGGGAAAAAACCCATTTTTTAGATCAAGGGTATTAGTGTATTTAAATCCCTATATGATAGGTTAGAGTAATGAGTCACAAACAAGTATACATGAACCTCACTGGACTGGATCTACATTTAGGTAAATGTATAGATCCATATGAGCCATTGGTTTGGCCGATAAATACATTTAAAAAAAACAATCCATGCACAGCTAACCAACGGTGGTCTCTTCACCATGACCGCAACAACCACTGTGCTATCTGATGTCGTTTCCACTACCAGACACCAGTTCCTATGTTAACGGTAAGTTTCTTAGAATTTTATTTTAAATTCAGGGGGAGTAAGAGATTAATTCCAATTTGCAACTTCTTATTCAATTTTAAGAATGCATTTACAGTCTCAGAAGCATCTAATATCAACAAGGGCTCAAAAAATGCCTTTCAAGTTTTCAAAAATTAAATTGGTGTAGTATCCTAGTGACAAATGTCGGTCATAGAATATACCGATGACAGTTCAATATCCAATGTCAGGTTGCTGTTGAATGATTCCAATTTATAAATTTTAACATATTTTCAACATTTTCTGATTCACAATTTATCTCAATGACTTTTCCAACAATTATCCATCAATTTTAAGGTTGCTAAGCAAGTCCATGATAAAATTTATGTTGACAACAAAACTTGGAGTTAGCATTTTAAGTATTGCAATATGAAACAATGACTCGATGTCAGTAACTGAGTACAGCTGATGCTGAGTTAAGAGCTGACCAGTGTCTAGTCACTATATAGGCCAGAGAACTCTACAAATGACTATATGACAGAACATAGATATCAAATGAGATAACTTTAACTTTAAATATATCAAAACAAAAGAGTTTCTAACTATTTCAACCCAAAATAAGGACTATGACAACCTCCTCAATTCACATTGTGATCAAAACATTAAGATTTACAACTTTCTTTTCTTTTAACACAAGGTAAAATTTAAACATGATATCCGTTTAATTCATTCCTTTACATACAATTAATTTAAAGATAAAGGAAGGACACATTCTTTAATGAACTTCCTTCAAATATGACATTACAACTTGGTAAATAAAACTTGCAAAGTAATTTTTCTTTTAAATACAAATCTACTAGTCTTCCACTTTAAGTGGGAATTACAAGAAGATTTCTATAATGAAGGGTTGGTTTTGAGTTCAAAAAATGCTCCAAATTCCAAATCTCTAACAAGAGCTCCACCATGCCTTTACTTCAATCACAACAAACAAAAATGGGGGAGAGACAACACTCTCCACCCAACCAATAATCCAATGAGGAGAAGAAACTATCCTCCTCGTTGGCCCCCGAGCCCCAACAAAAATGTAATAAAATATGGATCCAACTCATGGAAACTATTACAAAACTTCCACATCACAATAAAAATATTTCACAACCATACCAAAAAACAATCAACAAAAAATACAATCATAAGAAGAAATTTAACAAAATACACAACGCTTGAAAATGCAAAGCCAATGGAGCAAGGATCTATGGGGAGATCATTTATGCCTCCCAATGGGAAATTATGTGCCACCTTAAATCCCTCTACTATACATATCAAAAACACTTAAAAACTATTATTCCTCCCTCAATATCCTCTTATGCCTCCCACATTCTCTTGTCTCCTTACAATCTCTTATGCCTCCCCCATAAGAACCAAGTAAGAAATGAAAGCATTTTCTTATCCAAGGTGGGGCACCCAACCCAATTCCCTCCAAAACATGAAATAAACTCTTATGCCTCCCTACATATAAGATACCAATAGCCTTCTCCTATACCATACTTAGGCAATCTACCCAAGAACCCAACAAGTATATCAAAACACTCAATAACATACACATATACTTGAAAAAAGGAGAAAAATTAAATAAGAGTGTAAATCCTACCTTTCCATGGTAGAGCTTGATCCAAGAGTCACACACCAAGCTCCTTCAAGCCCAATCCAACACCAAAAAGCTCCAACAAAATACACAAGCACTCAAAAATCCTCCAACTCCAAAATACAAGAGCACAAATGAAATGAAGTAACCCCTAAGAAAACAAATGAACTTGCATAAATAGAAAAGGGAGAGAGGAGGGAAAGGTGGTTCCATGTAGGATGCCACATCACTTATCCTCAACTCCACCTCACAAGTCAAATATTAACCCCAATGCACATTAAATTGGTGGTTGAGAGGAATGACAAACCTTTTACACACACAATCCAAACCCACACCCCCTAAGGAAAAAATTTAAAACCCATGTAATAAAATTGCATTAAATGCCCCTTTTGTCTTATAAAACACATAATGGGGTCTATTTTTGACCCCCCAATCTATAGGTACGGTTGGTATAAGAAATTAAGAGGTATAAGACAAGCTTACCTTGTCCCACAAGCCTCCGAAATTGGCCCTTAAGGCCAAATATGAATTTCCAAGGTAATATAGAGTGTACAACACTCAAGTTACTTACACTCAATTATAAAAACACATAGTCGAAAAACCAACAACTCTAATAAATGACTTGATTTGTCACATCCCCAAATCACTTAATATTTTGATTTAATTACTAATAAAAGCACATTAATCAACAAGGGTGAAATAAATTACATCACAAATAAACTACATACTCCACAATAATTAAATAAAAAGGGAAAAAGTGCACACAAGCCCATGGTCACAATTGGAGGTCACCCCCCCATGGGTACCCCCCTAAAAAAATTAAAACACACAAATCACAATCTAACACAAGTTGCCATGGTGACCTTAATTGTATCCATTTAGTATTCCACTGTGGTTGGTCTCCAATACTCCTTTTGATTGTTATGATATAATTACCTGCAAGACACATGATACCTCCTTTGGCCTTGCAGACGCATCAAAATATCAAGGATAAAACATAAACATATCTATCAATAACGATCCAAATATAGTTAATTCATCACGTAGACTAACAATGCTATCATTTGTCTATAATTTCAACAACATCTCAATTCTTTTTTTTTTTATCAATTTCAACAAGATCAAAAAATTAGTTCAAAAGCTAAAACATACTCAATACAATGAGAATTCTGAATGGCAGTAATACATATATCAACAACACATCATCATCGTCATCATCAAATATAATATGTTTCTCTATCTCATCTGGGAACCAACCCAACACAATCATACTATGATTCCTCATATCAAAAATCAAAATCAGAATATATCTATCATTTTACATCATGCTAAACCAAAATGATACAATAATATCCAAGTCTAAAGTCAACAGTAATTAAAATCAACATATAATAAATGTTGAAGAGGAGTGGGCACTAAATAAAGTTTTGAGGAATGTATGGGTAAACCTTGTTTATTCATGGAAGATACACATGAGCAATGTGTCATTCATGTCAATTATTTGAAGGAGAAAGGTGGTGTGGTGCATAGATCATTGAGGCATCATACTTTTGAGATAGATTAGAAAGAAATGGCCTATCGATAAATACTCACAATGTTAATTTTTTTTTTACATATTCAACCCTTGTGTTTTGTGGATAGTCAAAGTATACAATATCTTTAGGGAAATTTAGTTCCTAGTGTAACTCCCTAGAAATCTCAAGTTGTGTGCTAGAGGTTTGTATAGAGAGGGACATGTGGAGGACACACCACATCCCATTTCATGTTATTATAGTAGTTGAATTTGATAACAAAAACATGGAAGGTTAGATGGTTTTACCCCATCTTTATGGACAATTATTTTACACTACTACAAGGGAGGGTCATTTGAGACAATAATTAGAGACAAAATTATACTTTTGTCTCTTAGTTCCATTTATTTTAATTTTTAATAATTTATTCATCTTTTAAATTAATACCTCCCTGCTATCAAAACCTAACCCTGATCTTATGGAAAGCCATCGCGGCTGGTATGCCTCCCAGGTTTCAATGGATGGACATGTGGTGATTGGGGTATCTACTTGGAACAACCCAAATCTATTTTCTAGATTCAGGAACTGGGTCAAACTTCCTTAGACACGGCTTGCAAAGGGGATGCCTCTCACTATGCTAGTGGAGAAGCTGTTGATAGGCAATTGATGGACATTGTGAAGAACATTACTGAGGATCCACCCCTTTGTTATCACCTCATGGTGCCACATGGCAGCTTCTGATTGGATGTGGGTCGGTGGCGTGGCGGGGAAAGTTTAAAAATTTTTCCCAAAAATTTTCCTAAGCTCTAAGGGAAAAATTCAAGCTGTAGGCCCGCCAAGGAATTTTTCCCCAAAATTTGATGCCAAGGAAAAAAAATTTAGAGGGCCATAAATTTTGATAGAGAGATTAGTTTGGGGTGAATGAGGACTTTTTGGAAATCTCTCGACGTCCTCTTTGCACAGATATTAATTTTTTTGGTTTAGATAAAGTTTAAGGGATCAATTTTAAGAAAACAACCTGCAGGCTTTCACAGTGTGAACTGGTGAATTTTAATTTGTGAAATTTATTCAATTTGATCTTCCTCCTCTCTCAACATGTCAAATAGACATGGAGGATTGTTCCTAATTGGATTTAAGAAAGGATTCAAGGTTCAATTTGTCTAATTGATTTGCAATTTGAACATTTACAATTTCTTGACAACAGAATGACTATAAATGGTTTGAGGCCGATTTTGCTAAGTTTTGACATATTTTCTTTAAGTTTTTTTTGTCTATTTGAACTCGTTTAGGGCCTACTACTTCAATTCAATCATTTAATTTGTTATTTTATTGTTGCATGTTCAAACTGTATGCATTTTGGTTGAGATAATTTTCAGTTTGAAATTACAAATAACAAGGATCAAATTTTAATGGGTCTATTTGCCACTTTATTCTTCCAAGTATTTAGGATACGTTCTAAATTCCAAGCTAACATATTTGGTTGATTCAAAACAAACCATTCAAGACCAAAATGCAATACTGATTTCAAATTTTCACATTTCAAAGGAACAAAATATTTTATTTTTCTCACACGCATTTCTTCCTTTCAAACAAGATTTCAATACATTGATATGATCAGATTCAATACAACAATGCAATTTAAGAACTTGCATTACATTCATTTATTGATTCCAAAAGACAACTTACAACTTCCTTCTTTCATTTCATCCAAAATCATTTATTGTATACAGGGCAAACAAAACATTTTATTTTCACGTGTTCCACTTTACCACTTTTCAAAACAGAGATTTTATAGAGTATGCAAAACATATATTTCCAATGGAATAACATCATATGGACAAGAAAAAACCATTTTCATTAATTCAACTGAACTCTTACAATTTCCTTTCCATTTGATTACAAAATATAGTATACCAAACACGTATCATTCTTTCACATTCTTTCTAAATAGAATACAAAGTATAACTCTTTTACATTCCAAATTTCACTTGAAAAAATTTACAACATCTTTCCATTACAAACATTTACAAGATCATCCACTTCAAGTGGGAAGGTTACAATGAGATTCCATTTCACAAGGGACTGTCAAACCTTCATTTTTTTTTCAGCTCTAGAAAAGCAACATGCATTCTTCTCTATTCATCCAATTTGATCACAATAGGAGTATGAGAAAGGAAACACTCTCCACCCAACCAAGACATCCAATGAAAAGGAGAAACCATCCTTCTTCATTGTCCCTCGAGCCCAAACCACAAAGCAATAGAATATGTGATGCAACTCATGGCAACAACAGGCTTCCACAAAACATACACACAACATTATCACAAAGAGACACAGTCCCAAACAGAATGTAGTTTACAAATACATTAAAACATGATAAACAACTCAAAGACTTCATCAAACAAGCTAAAGGAGCAAGAAGCTATGGGGGATGCTGCTTATGTCTCCCAAGGGGAAAAATGGGTATCACCACCTGAGTAAACCCACCAAAAATATATGTATATATGAATATCATTTAGAACCCTATCATGCCCTTATGCCTCCCCCAAGCACCCCTTATTCCTCACATTTTCTTATATCTCCCCAACCTCTTATGGCACCCCATAACGAGTACAAAAATGCAAGCTATTTCTTTGTAAGGCGGAACCCAAATTCCTAACTCCCTCCACCCTTATACCTCCCTAAAACCACTTGTGCCTCCCATAAAATAACCCCATAGTTTTCTCCAACACCATTCCTAGGCCATCTACCCAACAACCCACAATATATACCAAAACATTCACACAAGAACATTTACATAAATAAAAGAAAAGCATTTCAAGAGCCAAGATATTACCTCTCCATGATGAAGTTGTTCCTAGTTCAAAACAACAAGCTCCTTCAATGCTCAAAAATGTAGTCCAAAACAAAAACACCAAGTATGTAAATGAATTTCCAACTCCTTCCACAATGCAAGACTTTAATAACAATAAAAATTTGACCCAAGAAGGAAGAGCAAAGTTTCAACAACCATAACTAAGAGAATAATTCAAATTTTAAAGGAGAGGGAGAGGAGAGGATGATGTGGATTCCAAGTGGGATGCCACATCATTCTTCCTTAACCCCAAAAGGAGAAAGTCAACATCACAACTAAACACAATAAATGGAGATGACAATCCACTTACACACTCAAAATTAACCCATACTTTAACAAGGACTGAATTAAAAGCTTGTAAGGAAGGTGCAATAAAAACTTACACATAGTCAATACAAAATACAATTAAAAAGGATAATTTTGACCCCCAAACCATAGGTATGGTTGGTGGATGGTTTTAAGAGGTGTGGGACAAGTTTAACTAGTCCCACAAGCCTTAAAATGCAGCCCTCAAGGACAAATTCAAATTTCTTTGAGGATGGGGTGTCCTACACTCCAAAATCTGACTTACACAATCTTTCACATCACTTACATCTTCTTACACATTCTTACAGCATGCATTAATATCTATGATTTCATTTATTACATTCTTTTGACATAATGATTTATTTATTTGACATATGGTTATAAATAACATAAACCCAAATTAATTAACAACTAATGAAAGGGGTAACACATTACAAATAAAATACATACAAACATTACAAAAAAAGAAACACATTAAAGTAATACATGAAATCCCTTGGTTACATTTTAAAGGTGATTCCCCACCATGGGAATCCCTGACAAACACAATATACAAACAATTATAGTTTCCATGGTGACCCCATTGAATTCATCTACAATTCTAGTATGGTTAGTCTCCAGTCCCCCAACATTGTTGTGATATTTTAACCTGCAAAATAACAATACCTCTTTCGGCCTCGTGGCCATATCAGAACATTCAAAATGATATAAATAAAATATAAAGATCAAATCTAAATCACAAAAACATCGACAATTCAACATCCTCATTTAAATTCAATTTACAACTATATCATCATCCAATGAATCTCTATACTAGAGCTACTCATAATATCAAATGTCCCATGGGCCATGTTTAAAATCAACGTCTGTAATCAGTCCATGTCAAAAAGTATATCATCATCCACATAATAATAATGTCTCCAATAATCATCATGCATAGTAACCAAATCAAGATCCATAATAGTCCATGGTCTAACATCTACACATCATAATAAATCAAAACATAATAATGTCTAAAATGAGATCAATAGTATCAAGGTCAGTATCTAAACAGTGTCAAAGGGAAGTGGACACTACACTGCTGATGTGATCTGTCGAACCAGCTAAAAAATGAGATTAGTTGTGACTGTCGCCTATTTGTGCCTTTTGTGGATGACGTATCGGGGGAGGAGGATTCATTTAAGGAAGGTTATGACATGGATGAGATTGGTGTTTTAAATCTTGTGATGGTTGAAGATGTGGAACATAGCGATGGCGAAGATGATACAAGCATGGAGAATGTTAGCGCTATATTGGTAGTGGCGGAGTTAAGCACAAGTGACTGTTTCAATGGTGATGAGGTGAGAGAGTCTAATGGGTAGGCATATTCAAATTCTAGCATTAATGTGGTTGGTGGTGTCATTTCAATTTAAGATACATTACAACAAAAGTCTATTGATTAATGCTAGGTTGAAACAACTTCGAGGTGGACTTGCAAATGGGGGATCTCATGGAGGGCACGTTAAAGGAGGACCTCAGGACAGTCGAAGGTGGGGGTATCGGTGGAGAATTGATGGGGTCAGTGGAATCCATTGGTCGATGGGGATGGTTGGAAGACAATCTAACCCAAGAAACATAAATTTGTGATTTTCACTCATGTGACATGGAGTCATATCCATGCGGCTTCCAACATCAAGTCTTGAGGTTTAATTATTTTGTTGTTTTAGGTCAAGTTTCTTTGTCCAGGATTTCGATGTAGCTAACCATGGCTTGGTCTTATTTCATTTTAGGTTTTTATCGTGGGTCCCTATTATGGTCACTTGTGACCTGACTTCTCTTGATGTACAAGGGTTTTTTATCCCTTCAAAACCAAAACTTTTCACCTAATCAAAAAATAAAAAAATTAAAAACTACAATTAATAAAAATTAGAAAATAAAAGTAAAACTTAAAAAATTAAAAGTAAATTTTAATTAATAAAAAATAAAATTTAATATATATTAAAAAATCAATAAAAAATAAAATTAATAGAAATAAACAATAAATAAAGAATCAATATATATAAAAATGAATACAAAGTGATTTTGTATTTCTTGCATAGCGAAAAAGTGCAAATGTGCGAAGGTTACAGACAGTCTGTATCCCGTTGGGGAGTCAGGAATGGAAAGGAGGGTGAGGGCTCTTGGGAGGCTAGGAAGCTTCATGATGGAAGCATAAATGGCTGGTCGCGGGGGAAGGAGAGTTTTGAAGGGAGAGAATTTAGGTTTTAGGAGAAATATGGTGCTTTCAGGGAATGTGGTAAGTCGTTGAACAAATCTAATGCAATCCCTTTGGGGGGTGGCCGAAGGGAGCAGTGAAACTCCAGGCATGAGGAAGAGGCTAAAAATTACCTCGATAAAAAAATGTCAGAATCTCTGAGACTAGTTTATGGTTTTATTCAAAGAAGGTAGTGGTGAAGGAAATTCCCTGTTTGAAGATATCCTTTGAGGAAGGAGTTTTTTCGGAAGGGAGGAATTTTTCTAAGGACACGCTTGCTTCAGTTTGTCTAGGTACGCTAGATCTTAAAGTTTCAAAGGTGGTAAAAATGGTTGAAGTAGGTTTTTCTGCCTTGGAAGAAATTTGCGACAGAATGGGGAATAGGGTGCTAATTTGTAAATTCATTGGCTTGTGGTCTTCGAAGGATGAGCTCTGGAATTAGATTGAAAATAATTAGGATTGCAGAGAGTGCCCAAGTGTGAGATTCCTTACAAAAGGTTTTTTCAGGTATGTTTTAGAAATTATGAGGATAAAGACAAGGTATTTTTTGGGGGACCATGATTTTGTAAGAAAGTTGGCCTCTATCTGAGACCTTGGTCCACTCTTGTCAATCCGGAGGAGGAATTGGTTAGGAACATACCTTTGTGGTTGAGGCTTTATAAAATCCCTCTAGAACTATGAGGACAGAAGACCTTGAGGTCAATAGTTGAAGCCCTAGGAGAATTGATTGGTCTAGGCAAGGAGACAAAGACTCCGAATTTCTCCTCTTACACAAGGATTTGTGTTAAAATTGATCTATCCAATACCTTAGTTTAGGCTACGAGGATTAATACACCTATGGGATTTTGGTTTCAACCCATTAAGTATGAATGCTTTCCATTCAGATGTTTCAAATGCAGGTATATTGTTCACAAAATGAATAAATTCCCCTTGAAAGGAAATGGGTTGTAGAAGAGGCCTCTGGAAAAGGATGCCCCTAAAGAGAATTGGAGAGCTAAGGAGGAGGGGGATGTCTCTATGGTTAAAAAGGAGGAAAATTTTAAGAGGGAGTCTCCAAGGGGAAGAGAAGTTTCTCTGGCTAAGACAGGGGAGGGGTTTTCCCTGAATTAAATGATGTGGAGGCTTCTCTAAAGATTGACAAGGAAAAAGGGGATGAGGAGATTATTTTTTATTAAGGAAAGGAGATGTCTCAAGATCACCCATTAGAGTAAGAGGATTCATAAATTTTGATGGAAGCTTTTAATTACTCTCGTAGCGGGGGAAAGAAGACTTCTCTATTATTAACTAAAATTTGGATATTATTTTAAGTTAATATGATATTAATAACAACAATAAATAACATACAAATGCATAAAAAAACAGAACCAAACAAACAAGGAAGTAGATATGTAAAACCCTAATGAACAAGAAGAGCTAGAATGAGCTTAGATGATTCAATGATGCCTCAGGACTGTATTGCAAAAAAGAACATGTAAACAAAACACAAGAATGTCACATAGAAGCTGCAAAAGGCACATATTAGGAGTGCGTAAGTGCACAGAGTTGGGGGCCCCAAAAGTGGACAAGAATCCAAAAAAAGTAAAACACGTATCCGTTTTGCTAAAATGCGCTCGTGTTTTAATTTGTTTGGCTTGGGAATCACCGAACCATAACGCGTACATGTTTCAAACAAGCCAAAATGCGTACATGTCTTATACTTTTATTGTTTCTTATACTTTAAATTTATTTTCGTAAATATAAGAAATTAGGGTCACTCTGCACCTTATAGAAGTGGTATCGTAGCTCCAATAGTTATAATATAGAAGATAGTTTTTCAAAATCTAATTTGGTCAGTACTTACTCATTTTCAGGATTTTAGCAAATGACTTAAAACTTTCAGGGCATATATATTGTAGTCGGTCTTTGTTTTGGGAAAGCATATAGTCATTTTTAAAGGTTTTTTGACCTTCTAAAATGGATTTTGGCCCTAACACTTCTTGAATTGGTACTAATTTTTAAATTTGGTCCATAATTCACTTTAGTGACCATGAATTAACTCTATGATGTTTGTCTACTTCTTACTAAAAAGAGATCCTCACTTTGTAGATAGAAGATTGTTCCCTGAATGGGATTCCTGTCCTATGGCCAAAATGAGGTAATTGTAATGTGCCAAAATGCCTTAATCCTTCACAAATAATGGTCCTTGATAACTCAGTGACATGACTAGCTCATTTTAGCTTGTTCTGAAGGGGGTTCAATTAACTACAAAATGGCCAAAAATACCTTTTTAGGCCTTCAAAGGAAGTAGTCTCTCATAAAAACTAAATGAGTCGATTGATCACCTTAAACACTATTCCCTACACACTGAAACATGATGAATGATCTTTTTAGGACTTTCCTTTGGGTGAGGGTTTATGATTTAGGGTTTAGGGTTTAGGGCTCAGGGTTTAGGGTTTAGGGCTAAGGGTTTAGGACTCAAGGTTTAGAGTGTAGGGTTTAAGGTTTAGTGTTTAAAGCTCATAGTTAAGATTTTAGGGTGTTGGATTTAGGGCTCAGGGCTTAGGGTTCATGGTTTAGGGTTTATGGTTTACGGTTTTGGGTTTTGGGTTTATGGCTTAGGGTTAGGGGTTGAGGGTTGAGGGTTCAGGGTTTAGGGTTTAGGCCTCAAGGTTCAAGGTTTAGGGTTTAGGGGTCCAGGTTGATGGTTTAGGGTTTATGGCTTAAGGTTTAGGGTTTAGGAATTAGGGTTGAGGGTTTAGGGTTTATGGTTGAGAGTTAAAGTTTGAGAGTTTAGCATTCAGGGTTTAGTTTTTAGGGTTTAGGGTTGAGAATTTAGGGTTTACAATTTAGGGTTTAGGAGTTAGGGTTTACGGTTTAGGGTTGAGAATTTAAGGTTTACGGTTCAAGGTTTAGGAGTTAGGGTTTAAGGTTTAAAGGTCAGGGTTCAGGGTTTAGGGAAAATGGTTTAGGATTTAGGGTTGAGACTTAAGGGTTCAAGGTTAGGGCTCAAGGTTTATTTTTTAGGGTTTAGGGTTTATGTTTAACGGTTCAAGGTTTAGGGTTTTGGCTTAGGGCTTATGGCTTAAGGCGTAGGGTTTAGGGATTAGGGTTTAGGGTTTAGGGCTCAAGGTTTAGGGTTTAGGTTTTAGGGTTTTAGATTTAAGGCTTAGAGTTTAGGGTTTAGGGCTTAAGGTTTATGGTATAGGGTTTAGGTTTTAGGGCTCAGGGTTTAAGGTTTAGGGTTGAGTATTTAGAGTTTACGATTTAAGGTTTATGAGTTAGCATTTAAGGTTTAAAGGTCAGGGTTCAGGGTTTAGGGCAAATGGTTCAGGTTTTAGGGTTTAAGGCTCAAGCTTTAGGGTTTAGGTTTTAGGGTTAAGGGTTTAGGTTGTAAATTTAGGGTTTAGGGTTTAGTGTTTAGGGCTTAGGGTTTAGGGTTTAGGATTTAGTGCTTGGGGTTTAGAGTTTAGGATTTAGTGCTAGCTATATGTCTTATATGTCATTATCTTTACCATGCACACATTCACGTTCATGAACTTTTCTAGTTATGATCACAAATATAGGTCTCTCACATGGAGCATGGATGCTCACCTCCTACCACTCCTATAACGATTGTTGGGGGCATCCAAATTTGTCTCTTATATGTGTTATTATTTGTCTCTTATATGTTGTTTAGGGCTCAAGGTTTAGGTTTTAGGGTTTAGGGTTTAGGATTTAAGGCTTAGAGTTTAGGGTTTAGGGCTTAAGGTTTATGGTATAGGGTTTAGGGTTTAGGGCTCAGGGTTTAAGGTTTAGGGTTGAGGATTTAGGGTTTACAATTTAAGGTTTATGAGTTAGGGTTTAAGGTTTAAAGGTCAGGGTTCAAGGTTTAGGGCAAATGGTTTAGGTTTTAGGGTTTAAGGCTCGAGCTTTAAGGTTTAGGTTTTAGGGTTAAGGGTTTAGGTTACAAAGTTTAGGGTTTAGGGTTTAGTGTTTAGGGCTTAGGGTTTAGGGTTTAGGAATTAGGGTTTAGGGTTTAGGATTTAGTGCTTGGGGTTTAGAGTTTAGGGTTTATGGGTCATGGTTTAGGGTTTAGGGACCTTTAGGATTTAACATTTAGGCCTTAAG
The DNA here is from genome assembly GCA_019776745.2 of Taxus chinensis. NCBI lineage: Eukaryota > Viridiplantae > Streptophyta > Pinopsida > Cupressales > Taxaceae > Taxus > Taxus chinensis. The sequence goes on from CM034153.1 coordinate 396,281,826, forward strand.
GTTTAGGGTTTACGGTTTAGGGCTCAGGGCTCAAGGATTAGGCTTTAGGGGTTAGGGTTCATGGTTTAAGGTTTACGACTTAGGGTTTTGGCTTTAGAGTTACGGGTTTAAGGTTTAGGGTTTAGGGCTCAGGGTTTAAGGTAAAGGGTTTAGGGCTTAAGGATTAGGGTGTAGGGTTCAAGGCTTAAGGTTTAGGGTCTATGGTTTAGGGATTAGGGTTTAGGGTTCATGATTCATAGTTTATGTATTAAGGTTCAGGGTTCAGAGTTACTGGTTTAAGGTTTGGGGGTTAATGGTTCAGGGTTTGGGTTTAGGGTTTAATGTTTAGGGTTTAAGGTTTAGGATTTAATGTTTAGGGTTTAAGGTTTAGGGATTAAGGTTTAGGGTTTATGGTTTAGGGCTTGGGGTTTAGGGTTTAGGGTTTAGGTTTTAGGGCTTAGGGCTTAGGGTATATGGTCTAGGGTTTAGGGTTTAGATTTTAGGGCTCAGGGATAAGGGTGTCGGGTTTAAGGCTTAGGGTTTAGGGTTTAGGATTTAGTGTTTAAGGTTTAGGGTTTACGGGTCAGGGTTTAGGGTTTAGGATTTAGTTTTTATGGTTAAGGGTTTAGCATTTAGGGCTCATGGTTCATGGTTTATGGTTTATGGTTTATGGCTTATGGATTAGGATTTAGGGCTTAAGGCTCAGGTTTTAGGGTCTAGGGATCATGGTTAAAGGTTTAGGGTTTATGGTTTAGGGATCAAGGTTTACAGTTTAGTGTTTAGGTTTATGGCCTATGGTTTAGGGTTTCAATTGTAGAAGTTAAAAGCTAAAAGATTTAGGCTGAATGCTAAAATCCTGAAAAAGTACCTATGTACTGACAAGATTATACTTTAAAAAACTATCTCCTAAACCATGACTCATGGAGCTGTGAGACTAATTCCATAAGGTACAGAGTGACCCTAATTTCTTATATTTATATAAATAAATTTAAAGTATATATTAAAAATTTATTTATGTACATAGAAGCATGTAAAAATCATGCATAATGTTCATACTACATAGAACACGTACTCGTTTTACATTTTCTGTTTTCCCAAGGCATGCCTCAAGGCTTGGGATCTAGTTTGGATCCCTAAGCCTGAGGCATGGACCTGCACAATCACAACAAACATCATGTTTTTACAAGAAAATGTAAAAATTCCACTTCCTCTATGATAAATCAAAATAAAACAATCGATCCATTTTAAAAAAATTATACCATGACGTAGAGAAGAGTCTCTTCTTTCTAAAAATATAATTTTCTAAATTTCATGACTAATAGAAGGTTTCCCTATTATTTATTTTCTAACTATGTCTTTTTATAGCTATTTTTTGAAGTGTAAATATGTCTATCTTTCATGGTGTGTCTTTTTTTTGGGTGATCAAAATTTAACAAAAAATATACTAGCCCAAACTAGGCATAATTCTATACATATTCAAAAAAAATTTCTAAATTTTGTTATTTTTTGAGGTAGTTATGGGGGGCATAGTCGGAGCTCCATTATTTTTCAAAACATAAAATTTATGTACTAGAAAAGTCATAAATAAATAAGTATTTGCTAAAAAAATCTAAAATAAAATGGATCCTAAACTAGATGCTCCTAGCTATCTTTCTACCAAAGGGTTTTCAAAAATACTAAATGGTGCTAAAAAAATGGTGGGGGGTAAAAAAATCACTCTATTATGTTTTTTAACAAAAACAAGAGTATATGTTGGTAATTTAGTTGTTTGACCCACTTAAACTTATCCTTTTTCAATAAAATTTAGTAGCTTAGAAACTAGACTCAAAATGCTACGATTCATATTCCTACAACATCTTCCAATTTTGAGTGTAACTATTTCAAAGAACTCATATAAGTTGATTTTTTTCTTCAGAAAAGTGCGTCCACTTAAGACCCCCTTTGGCCCCCCAACTTAGTGCACTTAGCCAAGTAGTAGGTTGGAATGGGGTGTTAGAGAGGGACAGGGTCACATGTGGGCATAGTATGTGAAAAATATCTGCAACCTTCCGCTAAGGTGTCGCTAGATGTTCATCTACCTTTGCTTCTTGTTGCACTAGCTTTGTTGAATTGTGTGGTATGTCATGAGAAATCAGTGATGAAAGAAAGACTTGCAAAACTCTAAGACAAACATCATACCCCTAAAATAGAAAGATGAATATGAAGGGGTTAGACTGTCCTCAGTGGCCACAATGATAGACTTACTAACTGAGCGTTGCACTACATCTTAGACCCAATGTAGTTTTATGTGCTTATGTGTGTAATCATGCCCTAAGTGATCTTGTGTCAGCTGTACTTTGTGAAAGTAGAGAGCAATAACTATGTGTAGAAATGTAATAAAATGGTGGATGTAATAGAATAAATTTCCAACCTATCCAATGTGATGTAGATGAACCAACTTTGTGCCTTGTGATGGAGCTAGATGGATGCAAATGGAGCCTTTGATAGATGCAACCTTAGGTGATAATAGTATTGCTTAGTGCTTGGTCCCTCATTATGGTTTCATAACTTTATATTTATATGGTTCTCTTGTTTTAATTTCGTAATTAACCCTGAAAAGGCTGACCACAAAAAAATACAGAAATCTCAAACAGCTAGAAAGTGCTCAAAAAGTGGTGGGAAAGTGTAGAAAGGATTAGGGTGCCCCAAATGGGACTAGGGCACTTGGGGCACCGCAGTCAAAGATAAAACGATGTAAAATGAAAAAAAATGACTAGGCAAGTACATGCAGGAGTTTGGTAGTGATGACAATAAAAAAAGTAAAGTAATTAGTACTTTCTTCACTTAAAAACCATATGAATAGTAATATGAGACTAGGATTAAACAATGCCTAAAACGTGAGTGACTACATTTTCCCCCACTTTATGTTGGTGGAAACTAGTAACATAAAGTAGATAGAGATGCATACCTGATAATCCATGTAGAGTGATGTAGAAATGCACTGAAAGACTAGAAAACGTGGAGTGCAAAAAAATGGTAGGTGAGACTGAACCTAGGGCGGAAACACATGTGTATATGCCAATGTGTGTGATGTACATGCATGTAAGTATGAAGTGTGTGTTGTCGTAGAATATTTTTGTTGTTGTTGATGCCTTTGTTGTAGTTTTTTTTGATTACTTACTTCTCATATGGTACGGACATACAAGGAGAAGATGATCAATTAGTCAAATACACATGTATATATGTCAAAAATGTATGTAAAATTACATATATATAGTAAAAAGCACTGTAAATGGAAGTATGAAAAACTGTAAAAGGAACATGTGCACCTTGATCCGTGATGAGAGAAAGGTTGTAGAAAGGATATCTTGTACTACACGATTTTTTGGGTGATCTCATGCCACCCTGTCCAAAGAAGTGTAGGGAGAAAGTTTCATTATTCTCCAACTTGTAATTGCTTCCCTAAAGATGTATAAAGAGATCTATGTATTTCCTAGTTTTTTTGGGCGATCTGACACCACTAGCTGAAGTAGTGTAGAGAGGAAATCTGTTATATCTTCTAACCTATAACTACTCCCCAAAATTATAAGGAAAACCATGTCATGTAAATCTGAACTGTGTACGGGGTTCGTAGGCTGGTCTGAACCCACTCATTGTATAACCCACAATGTTAAGGATGGAAAACTAAACTGAAATATACCGATAGAGAGTGATGTGTAATGTTTCAAACCCCAAATGATGCCTCCCTATTTGGGGGTGCATGTGACGTCACTAATAGGAGAGTGCGGCCCTAAAATAATACCAGATTCATAAACTATGTCCTACAGGGGAAGGGAATACACTTGGTATAAACCAAGGTGCACATAAATAAATTCCTAGAAAACAAGTGTTAGTACAAACAAATATGCATTGTAAAAGATAAGTGTACACTATGCAAACAATGTATAGGCTAAAATAAAAATAAAAACGTAATAAGAAAACCATAGATTGCCAAAGCAGGTTACAAACATGGGACATCACTCACTATGTCGCAAGACACTCAAGGCCACGATGACCACATACAACAAATAAGAGTGCACACCAAACAAAGGGTAAGGTTCACATACAATAACAATAAAAGAAAAGCAAGTATAAACAATAGATAGGCATGGAAGAAAATAATCCTATAAATAAATGCTACAAATGAAGCACCCATTAGTATGTTAGAAAGATAAATCATATGTCAAAAGCGTGTATAAATAAGTAATGTAAAGTGCTAAATACAAAATGAAACAATAACACCTATAAGAGATGAATGTGGATGCCCCCAGTGACTGTTGTAGGAGTTGTAGGAGGTGAGCATCCATACTACATGTGAGAGACCTATATCTATGATCACAACTAGAGAAAGGGTGTGAACATGCATGTGTTTATGGTAAAGATAATGACATACAAGTGATCTAGCTAGCATGTGTAATAAAATGAACATGAACAAGACAAATGTAAGCAAGAGTAAAAGAAACCAAGATATGCAATATGTTGTGGATGGGTGGAATAGAATACAAGATGGATGATAGGATTGGTGTGCCCCCTAAGTGAATGGAATTGTATGCAATGAGGTTCATTTAGTATGCCCCCTCAGCAGTAAAGAATGAACCATAAACGAGAGTGCATCATCAGGAAATGGTCGAAGTGTGTGTTATATCTAACGCAATGTGTGAATGTGTATGTGTGTGATGTGATATATGACCTATATATGAACACGTTGTTATATACTAAAGCGTATATCACGACGAGATGAATAGAGGGAGTGGTGATGTAGCGTGTACCACTACAAGATGAAGGGATATATGACCATTTAGTCTATAACATATGTCACTAACCTAGTAATGTTGCATAATACAAGGTGACATGATGAATGTGTATGTATGTAAGGTTCCATTTAATTGGTAAAACCCTCAACAGTCAGAGTATGTACTAAGGAACTAGAGTGCATCATAGGGTAGTGAGTGCAGTGTGTAGAAGAATATGCAATATGTGTGATAATAAGAGATGACCATAATGTGGTGGAATATGTGTAAAATTTAGGATGTATAGTGTGATACAAGTGAGATGTGTAGATAACCTAATATCGTGAGGTGCCCACTATTAGTATGTGTGGATAGTAGCCCTATAGTCAAGTGGAACCGTAGACAATATGAGTGTGTCATATGTGATGAATACTAGTATGTGTTAAGAGTAGTATGAAGTCTTAAGATGCATTACATTGAGTGGACTTTTGAGTGGTTTTCCTAAAAGGGTGGTGAGGTGTAAACTCCACATGATTTTTTCAGTGATAATGTAAAGAATACAATGTAGGATTGAATTTTACTTTAATAGGTTCTTGTACATTTGTATTCTTCAACATTCAAGTTTTAAGACTAGGTATGCAACATTGAATTCTCAAGAATGCATTTTAGATGGGTATGCATGTTATGTGAGGATTGATATGCGTGAAGATGTTCAAGTTCTTGACATGATGGAGTCCAAAATTTCTAATATCATGTGGGTGGTTTGTGTGATATTTATCCCCCAAGTCTTTAAGGATGCCTTTGAGAAAAATTCACAAAGAAGGGATCTTGAGCTCAAGAGGAATAACAGCCTCCACCATAAACCAAGGTGAATGGGGTGAAATTAGTAGGTGGTCAAACACTAGTATGATAGTTAACATAGTGGTAGAAAAGTAGTTATGCAACAATGAATGGTACCACTAGAGTCAACTGTTTTGATGTAAAATATTGACAATGGCAGCTTTGGTGGCCTCAACTTGGCCATTGCCTTATGGATAATAAGGTGTGGAAAATGATTATTTTTTGAACTTGGCACAAAAATTGGTAACATCTTTATTTTTGAAGGAAGATCCATTATCAAAAATTATATCAGAAGGTTGAATAATATGGGTGGTGAGAAAACTACAAATGTTGTCCATTAGTGACCCCTCATAGGGGAAACCTGGACCCACTTAGTAAAGTACTCAGTAGAAGTGATAATGAATTTATGTCTTTCCAATAGACATCAGGGTGATCATACCAATGAGGTCGAATCCCCAAAGGGAGAAAGGACAAGTTGGAACAATTTGGAGGTCATAATAGGTGTATGGTATAGGTTACCATGTTTTGGTAATTTTTCACAAAGAGTAGCATATTCAAGGTGCACATATCTTGTTCCAAATGGGAGAAATAATATCCTTGTCATAAAAGTTTTTGTGACATAGCTTTACTAGAAAAGTGGCCACCACACATGTTGTCATGTATCTGCATGAGATGGAAGTAGGGATATCTGTGAGTGCTAAGAAACAAATTATGACCAGGTCGATTCAAAATTAAATAATTTTATCCCAACAATGACATAGCGAGAAGGTTCATAGTTGTAACTATGAGCCTCATGAGGCTGTAAATTATCAGGCATCATTTGCTTATATAAGTAATTATAAATGGGTGTAAACCATTCACCGAGTCGAGGGAGGATGCATTGTAGTGCAAGCTGTAAGAGGTAGTGCAGAGATAGATGGATGCTGTAAAACATAATTAGAATGTAGCTTGGTCATCGGTGATTTCTTGTAGGATGAGTGATGGTGCTAGCCATACCATCTACATGGATTATCTTTGTGAGGAATGGTAATGATGGAGTAGGACTCAAATGTAGCCAAGTTCTTTTAAAAGCATGTTGTATGGAATTAAATGTTCCTCCTTTGTGTTATATGTAACATTTACCTGATTTATGACTAATTAAGAATCTCGTGAATGCATAGATTGTGAATGAGGAGATTTAGAGTGGTAAGAATGCATAAAATTAGGGCTTTGTATTCAATGATGTTATTTGTGCAAGAAAACCCCAAACAATATGCAAAGGGGAATGGGTCACTGTGTGGCGTGATGAACACTATCCTAGCTCTAGCACCAGAGTGACAACGAGATCCATGAAATACATATTCCATGTGTGTGGTTCAATAGTATAGATAGTGAAATCCTCATGAAAAGAATTGGAAATGGGAAATGATATCTAAGAAGATGTACAACTAATTGATCAGCTATGACTTTTCCTTTGAGCTTTTTGTGGTATGAACTTGAAATCAAACTCAGTGAGAAACATAACCCAACATGCCAAACATCCTGACAAATGTGTGTGGGATAAGAGGTGTCGTAATGGATACATTTTGGTGATGATATGTACTTCTCTATGAAGAAGATAGTGTCGTAACTTATCCGTAACAAAGATGAGGTCGAGACATAGTTTTTCAATATAGCTATAGTTACATTCATAAGAGAGTAATGTACGTCTAATGTAGTAGATTGATTTTTCACTTCAAGAATCATCATGTTGTGCTAGTAGAGTTCCCAATGCATGAAACATAGCAAAAATATACAATAAGAAAGGTCAATCAGCTAAGGGAGGGACTAGGACAGGTGGGTGCAAAAAATAAGCTTTTATGCCATCAAATTCCTATTGACATTGCTCATCCCAAAAAAAATTAGTGTCCTTCTTCATGAGGCATGTAAAAGTTTGAGTCTTATCAGAAAGTTGCACAATGAATCACAGGATAACGTTAAATTTACCTTGTAGTGATCATAATTGATGTAAAGTTTTAGATGGAGGCATATCGACAATAGATTTTATTTTGTTAGGATCGATTTCAATGCCACATTGGGAAATAATATATCCTAAGAGTTTATCTATTGTGACCCCAAAAACACATTTTTTCGGATTTAAGCGTACATGCTATTACCATAGCCATTCAAAGATTGTTCGTATATCATGTGCATGGGAAGAACTTCATCAATATTTATCTAAAATATCATTAATGTAATCTTCCATGATCTTGTGGATGTAAGCGTGGATTATATGCGTCATTTCCAATTGATAAGTAGCTCCTACATTTTAAAGGCCAAAGGGCATGAAAATGTAACAAACCTTCCCCACCGTGTTGTAAAAGAGGTCTTTTTTGGGTTAGTGAGGTTGATTTTAATTTTATTGTAACCCACAAAGCAATCCATGAAAGATAAAATATCATATTCAACTATAGAATCGATAATTGCGTCGATGTACGGAAAAGGAAAAGTATCCTTAGGACAAGATTTATTTAAATCACATAAATTAGTACATCAACACATGTGACCATCTAGTTTCATGACTGGCAGGATATTAGATACCCATTCGAGATAGTCGATAGCACAGATAAAACCAACATCGAAGAGTTTATGAATTTCTTCTTTGACTAGGAGTGCTATCTTAGAATGCATTTTACATATTTTCTATTGGACATGTTTAGTACCTAGGTTGAGGAGAATATTATGCATTGCAACAGATGGATCAATTCCTAGCATATCACTATAGTCCCATGCAAAAATATTAGAGAAATCATGAAGGGCCCATTTGATATCTTTTTGTTCAGTGGGAGTGAGAGAGGCAACTAGCAAAACTACTCGCGGGTTCTCATATGTACCCAAGTTGTATGGTATTATCTCTTCATTGAGAAGGTTTGAGTGGTCTTTAATATATGGATTAGTAGGAATAATATTTGGAGGATCAACGTTGTCAAGGAATATATCAAATTCTTTGAAGTAAACTGTAACATTGAGAGATGAAGGGGGATGCTTTTTATGGTGAAAAGAAGGAAGATGATCATAAACACCCAAATATTCGAGTAGAGAATCATCGTTAGGAAAAATATCTAGAGTGTCCCAAGTGGTAGGCGCATCATCAATAATGAGTTTCGGGTGCACTAGGGGAAGTGAGGAAGTATGAAAGGTGGTGTAAGTATCTGTAAAGGTGAAGAGGAGGGTTGATATCCTAGTCAAAACTTGTGTGAATGTATAGGGAGATCCCAAAGTGATGTGACCTTGTGTTCTTATGTATTAGAAAAAATATATTGGTGCAAGTATTCGTATCCTAACCCATATTTATAAAATTCTCAAGTAGTTTCAAAGGAAATAGGAGTATCATTAGATTTTTCAATAGAGTTGTAATAATCAAAAGGCGATGGATCAGCCGAAACATCATAGAAAATGCCTTGATGTCAGAATTTAAGTCATGCATGTAGCGTGGAGGGGACCACATGCATATCATGGATCCAAGTTCGTCTAAGAAGAATGTTGTAATTAATATTATTAGGCATGACATGGCATGGAATAGTAATTGTACATGGGCCAATAGTGACCAGTAGCTTGACGGTACCTAATGCACGCTTGGGTATGTTATCAAAGTCACAAATAGAGATTGAGGAAGGTGTTAAAGATGCTTCTGACATACCTAAATGATGAAGGAAAATGATATTACAAATTTTAAGGTCAGATCCATTATTAACTAAGGCGTAATTGACCCCAACATTGTGAACACAAATTTGGATATAGAGAGGGGGTCATGCTCTAACATTTCTTGAGATGGTAGGTCTTCTATTGTGAAATTGATTTGATCCTCATTAAGGGATAGGGCTGAAGTAAACTTATGATATACATATTTAGGTGATGTGTGAGGAGGGATTTAATTAGTAGACAAGTATTTTTTGAGTGTACTGATACAATCAGGATGATTTTATGAATAAGTATGGATTTAGACATTTATGATGTGAGAATATTAGGGAAAGAAAGATCCTAAAAGGCATGATGATCGAGTTTGGGTTCGTCAAAATGATTAAATAAAATGTGGATATTATTCTAAGTTAATATGATATCAAGAACAAAATTAAATAACAGATAAATGCATAAATAAAATGACCAAAACAATTAAGGAAGTAGATATGTGAAACCCTTATGAGCAAGAAGAATTTTAAAGAGCTTAGCTGATTCGATGATGCCTCAAGACTATGTCGCAAAAAAGAACATGTAAACATAACACATGAACGATCACATAAAAGATCTAGAAGGTATAGATATGGAGTAGTAGGCTAGAATGGGGTGGCTGGAGAGGGATAGGGGTGCCTATGGGCACATTGGTCTATGAAAAATCTCTATAACCTTCCTCTGAGGTATTGCTAGATATTCACCTACCTTCGCTTCTTATCACACTAGCTTCACTAGACTGTGCTGGAAATCAATGATGAAGCAAATACTTGTAAAACCCCAAGACAAACATCAAACCCCTAAAAAAGAAATATGCATATGAAGGGGTCGAATTTTTGTTAGCGGACACAATCATGGAATTATGAACTGAGCATTGCACTAAATCTCAGACCTGATGTAGTTCTATGTGCTTGTGTGTGCAATCATGCCCTAGGTACTTTTGTGCTAGTTGCACTTTGTTAAAGTAGTGAGCAATAACTATGTGTAGAAATATAATAAAATGGTGGATGAAATATAATAAACTTCCCTCCTATGTAGTGTGATGTAGATGAACTAGCTTTGTGCCTTGTGATGGAGCTAGATGGATGTAAATGGAGCCTTTGATGGATGCAACCTTAGGTGATGATAATAGTACTTAATTCTTGGTCCCTCATTATGGTCTCATAACTTTATATTTATATGGTTCTCTTGTTCTAATTTCATAATTAACCTCAAAAAGGCTAACCAATAAAAAGATAGAAAGATAAAATGGCTAGAAAGTTGTTAAAAAGTGGTGGGAAAGTGGAGAAACAATCAGGGCTCCCTCAATGGGACTAGGGCACCTGGGGCACCTCAATATTGGGCTCGACACCCCAGTCAAAGATAAAATGACACCAAATGGAAAAATTGATTGGGAGAGTACACACGGGAGGTCGGAAGTGACGAAAACAAGAAAATTAAAATGGCTGAAGGACATGGGTTGATTAGTAATTTATTCACCTAAAACCCATATGTAAAGTAGTAAAAGACTAGGATTAAATAATGCCTAAAGTGTGTGATTTTTTGTCTACACTCTAAAGATTATACATGAGATCAGGGAGGGAAGAAAATGATTTTTGAATCCAATAAGGAGAATGAATCCCTGGAGGGTACTAAGTTAGATTCAAAGGTAGTGTTGAAAGAAATTGATATGAATAGGAATATTACTACAACACTAATGAGGAAATTAGAAATATTGACCTCATCTCATGCTAAAGCACAACCGGATATGGCTGTTGTAAAATCTACTGGTAGGTGTTCTAATGCTCTCAAAACGCAGTTGGAAGCAAAACTAAATATATATATTGGTAATCAAAGTACCTTAGAGGATTTTGTGTCTCGTGGGAGGGACTCTCCTTCCACCCCGAGGCCATGAAGCTTCCTAGTTGGATTGTCATAGTATTAAATTCCTATGACAAAGGTCACTTGGTGAAATGACTTAGAGAGTTAGAGTCCCCAGATATTTTCATGTTATAGGAGACTAAGATGTCTAAGGATGATTTTGAAGTGGTTAGAAAAAAGTTCTTGTTCAACAACATGGAAATCTCGGTAGAGGTAGAGGGAAATTCAGCTGGACTAGCAATTACATGGAACCCTAACATAATTTGAGGCTATATTATGGAAAAATGTAAGTGGTTTATTGCCTTAGAATGTGTGGATTTGTGGTCTAATGTTAAATTTGTGTTGGTCAATTTTTATGGGCCTATCTTGGTTGAGGAAAAAAAAGAATGCTAGTTGGTGTTAAGCAATTTGTTAAAGGAGGAGGATAGCCAGAAAATTTTAGGAGGGGAATTTAATGAAATTATAAATTTTAAGGAAAATAAAGGTGGGAGAAAATTTATTCCTCCTAGCTCTATAGATTTCAGAGGTTTCTCTAGTGGTTTGGATTCGATTAATGTGGAACCAAAATATGGTGGCTTCATTTGGAATAACAAAAGAACTGATTTTGAGGCAATATTGGAAAGGATGAATAGGTTTTTGATTAGCTCAGATTGGGGTTTGGAAAATTATCTTTTCTCCTCAGATATTTTAAAGGTAGTTGGGTCTAATCATGCCCCCATCAGTTTGTCATTACCTATTGATGATCACCTTGTAGGGATTGCCTTCAAGATGGAATTCATGTGGTTTATTGATCCCTCCTACGAGGAGAATCTCAAATCTTGGTGGGGGATCAAATTGGATGGCATCATAAGGTTTTCTCTAATGAGAAAATTGAAGCATGTGAAAGAAGAGGCTAGGAAGTGGAATAAATTATCTTTTGTAATTTTTTTCCAAAAGAAGAATGAGTATACTTATGATTTGGAATCGGTCCAGGAGGATCTTATGAGAGATGGTGCTTTAGAACCTTTGTTAGCCAGAGAAAAGGAAGGAATTTCTCGATTGGATCACATTATTCATATGGAGGAAGTGTATTGGAAGCAAAAGTCATGAGTGAAATGGTTGAAAGAAGGTGACCAGAATACAAATTTCTTTCATCCCTCCACTATAATTTGAAGAAATGTGAATAAAATCGAGCATATTACCCTTTCATCAGGAGAAGTAATTTTTGATATGGATAGGATAAGGGAGGAATGAGTGTCATTTTTAAAGTATTTTCTTTCCAAGGAGAAAGGATATTGGCATGATGAGGAAAAAGCCTTATTATCCAACAACCCCAAGGTCCTAGAGGAAGGTGACGCTAAAAGGCTAATGCATCCTATATGTCAGGATGAAATTTAGGATGTTGTTTTTTTGTCTTGGGGCAGATAAAGCCCCTAGGCCGGATGGTTTGTAGATAGGTTTCTTTCAAAGGTATTGACATACCATGGGTTTGGATGTTTAGGCTGCGGTGGAGTGTAGGAAAAAGAGAGTTGTCTTAAAATAATGAAACTCCATTTTTCTTGCTCTTATTCAAAAAAAAGAAGATGCGAAGTATTTTGATGCCTTCCCCTGATAGCCTTATGAAATGTGATTTATAATATTGTTTCAAAAGTTTTTGCATTAATGCTGAAATCCTTTCTAAGATATGTCATCTTGGATAGTCAGAATGGTTTTATTGAAGGAATGAAAATTCTAGAGGGAATTGTGGTGGCTCATGAAGCTATCCATTCTATCTCTCACAAAAAGAATCCGAGAATGATAATAAAAATTGACACGATGAAGGCTTATGAAAAATTGAATTGGATGTTTTTGGAAGTGGTGCTTACAAAGTTTGGTTTTCCTCTCGACCAGATTCAATTTATTAGAAACAACTTCTCAACCCTAAAGTATTTGGTGTTGATTAATAATGTTTTCGATGGGAAATTTTTATCTTCAAGATGTCTTAGGAAAGGTGACCTGATTTCCCCTTTTCTATTTATTATTATGGAAAAAATTATTTCCAAAGCTATCCAATATGTTGTGGTGAAGGAGTTATATGGTATGAAGATTTATTCAAAGCTTGAACCTATGTCAAAATCTCAGTTTGTGGATGATATTGTGATTTTAGGGGATCCTTCGATGGTTGAGGAAAGGAAATTCCAAGAGATTCTTGACCAATATGATAAGGTGATGGGTCAGAAGGTGAGTGCTCCGAAGTTTGTTATCTTCTTTGTCAATGTTGATCCTAGATTGTAATGCAAGATTGTAGTTATTTTTGGCTTCTCTATTGGTGCCTTGTGTAGTTCATATTTGGGCATGTCATTGATTGGATGGGTAGCTTGGAAGGACTTGTGGAAGCCAATGATGGAAAAAATTCAGATGAAGCTAGCCTCATGGAAGGGTAAGTGGTTAAACTTAGCAAGAAAAGTGGATTTAATTCGTTGTCCCTTCAAGCAGTCCCCACGTATTTCATGTCACTTTTTAAAATTCCTGAGAAAGTGGCCAAATGTATAGTTGGTTTACAAAGGAAGTTTTTTATGGATTGGTTTTGAAGATAAACATAATTTTGTTTGGTTGCGTGGAAGAGGTTTGTTTCCCTAAAAAGGATGGGGGATTGGGTTTTATAAAATGTTCGATGATAAATAAATCTATGGGGGGAAATTTCTCTGGAGAGTGTATGAAGACAAAGGGCACATGTGGAACAAGATCTTGATGGAAAAATACTTAGAGGCTTAGGACCAGAGAGAATTGTTTTCCAACAGGAGCTTCCTTCAGGATATGGCATTTGGAATTTTATTAAAAGCTTTCACAAATTTGTAGTCCCATATCCAAAATGGCAGTCCCAAAAAGGCAACAGGGTGAATCTTTGGGATGATAATTGGCTATCAGTGGGTCCCCTCTCTAGGATCTATTCCGTGAGATCATCTAAGAATGAAGCTATCTTGAATTGGGAGTCCAAAGTATAAGGGTATATGTGTGTTTTTGAAGGTGTTAGAAGCTGGATATCTTCTTCTTGTGACAAATTTTTGAATTTGGATGGTACGGTCTCTCTTTTTGGGATTTTTGGTGCCACTCCCTGATGGAGGATGCTTTAGAGGACATAATTATTTGGTCTAGGTTGAGTTCTGGGTCAATGATTGTAAAATATTTATACAGTAAGATGTATGATAGTCTTACGATTAGAGAGGTTTCGGGGTATTTTCTGAAGGATATTGTTTGGATGAAAGAAGGATTACCGAAAGCTAATTATTTCCTATGGCTTGCATCATTGGGAAAATGTTTGACATATGAAAATTTTATGAAAAGGGGCTTTCATGGTCTAAAATTCTTCTTTCTTTGTGAGGAATGGGATGAATTGAGTAGCCATCTCTTCATTCACTACTCTATTACGATTTAAATTTTGTACTTCATGTGGCATTAATGGAGTATTGCCTTGGTTCTTCCAATCTCAGTGTACGATTTGTTTTCACAATGGAAAAGGAAAGTGAGGAATAAAGGTCTACAACTCTTGTGGAACTTAACTCATGCAGTAGTCATTTGGAGTTTGTGGCTGGAAAGGAATAAAATAATTTTTCAACGTATGCAAATTTCTGCACAAAGTCTGGAATAGGATTGAGGGTCTTCTTTCTGAATATGTGAGTACTTGGTGTAAGGATTTGGATTGTAGAAATAATGAAGATAGGTACTTTTGAAGTAAATGTCCTTCTATCCCTTGGAAGTTTTCTATTATCCCTCCTGATAAGGGGAGTGAGGCAATTAGATCAGAATAATGGAGGCCTCCTAATGAAGATTGGATTAAGTTAAATTTCTATGGGGCTTCTAGAGGAAACCCTAACAATGCGGGGTACAGCTACATTATTAGGGATTCAAGATGTCATCCAGTTTTGGCTATGGCTACGGATTGTGGTATATCTTCCAACAATGTTATAGAGCTCATGGCTCTTCTTTTTGGTTTAATGGAAGTGAAAAAGTGGAATTGGCGGCATCTTTGCATTGAGGGGGACTCCAAAGCCATCATTAGTTTAGCTCAGGGTGAAGTCCCTAAATCCTGCTCGCTGAAACTAGTATGTGCACAAATCAAAACCATTCTTCCTCCCTTTTCAAAGGTTAAATTTTCACATATTAAAATGGAGGGGAATAAGGTGGCAGATAGTTTGGTTAACAAAGAGACCGAATTGTGGGAAAATCATCACATAAAGTGCCAAGTCTAGGATTCATGCATTCCCAATGATGTCCTGACCCTCTTGTCGAGGGACGCACAGTTGGCGATAGGCCGATCAATCCATTATGGTGAATTTTTCTGAAAATTAATTGCAAATTATTTTTGATTGATGATGATTAAGGCGAGAGATCTACGTAGGGATTTTTTTACTCACATGTGTTGAGTAATATGTGGAAGGATGAGAGGTAAATATATTTATGGAAGGTCGGAGCTGGATGTTTTCACTTCTCAAAGTATATTTTTCTTTCTTGCATTTCGTGGTTGAAGGATTTCAAGTGCAGCTCTGGATATCTTGGGCCACTAGCATGAGGAGGTCAGGGGATGTGTCTGTGAGTCCCAATTGCAAAAGAAATAGATCTCTAATGGGTGAGACCATGGGTGAGTTGTTCTCGACTTGGATGGATGACAAGATCAAGAACCCTACTCTAAGGGGTTGGCTTGAGAAATTTTTTTTACCAGTAGAGAATTTAGAGGAAGATTATGAGGTTGAATGTAATATCCTGCTTTTGGGATCAATGGAAAATATGCAAATAACTAACTTTCTAACACTCTAATTAACTAGGAATAGCAAAATCTCAATTGGCACTACTTGAACCAGTTGAGTAGTTGACTCAATAAACCCAACAATAGGGGTTTAATGGCCTCTAGCTCACACAATTACTTCCAAACAAATCTTAAAAACCTGATCACTTGTTATTGAGCTTCAAACAAAGAGTAACACAACTATCACAAATACTTGTAATCCTCCCCAAAGATCTTTCTACAATTTCCAAACAACCATCTACTATTTGCCTAGATCAACCACAAGTGGATCATTGCCAAAATAATTCAATTGATCCTACATCACATACTATCAATCTGCTAGGCACATGGAGCTCGAATATATATTAATAACATTCCAAATTTATTTCCAAATAAATAGTTAGCTCTCAGGAAAGAACAACAAACTGTTACACACCCAGGATCAGTCCTAAACATGCCCACGTTGGTCACTGTAAATAAGAGACTAAAAATCATGCACAAATATAGTGGATCCACTTCAACTATTACCCCAAATCAGTCCCCATACAAAGTAGAAGAAGTCACTGGCCAAGATTGACTCAATCGTGCATTGAAATAATTAATACTTACTTCAACTGGGTTAATTCCATGAAAGAAAGAGCAATATTATATTTTATTCCAAAATCAGTCCATACACATCCAACTGTAGCTACCGGAGTTATCAAAATAGTAGCAATAAATTTGTAGTATACATATAACTCCACTTTTACCTCAAACACTCAATATGCACACCAAAAGAAGTCATAGATTTTAGGGAAGGCTACAACAACTTAATCCAATCAGAACCAACTCAAAATATACCAATATTTTGAGCCAAACTTGTCTTATATGTAGCTGCTTGAGCAAGGACACTAAACACACATGGATCTTGGATGATTCACTTAGAAAGTCATCTAAATCAGTGCACACCTGTAATGCCTGCTTCTACTACCACTTGAGACCAATAAACAAATTAGGACAATTATGGAATAATTTTTTTTTTATAGGAAGAGTCTACAACCAAGTTGCAAGACACTAGTTTGAAATTAAATAGGTTCCGGAACAAATTTTGATTAACCAAACACAAGATTTCCATTTTTATCTTATAACAAGTTTACTAGGTTCCAATTTGGAGGTTACAAGTTTTATTAAGGTTAAGGGAGAAATTTATCGCCAGGCCTGCTCTCTATCAAGCCTTGAACTTCAACTAGATTTCTCACAAACTTAGAGTTACAAAAACTTTCTTAAACTAGGTTCATTGGATAGGAAATTTTGTCACCTTTCCAACCATATAAATAAGTACTCCTAACTCCTTGTAAAACTCAAGTCATGGCCGGGAAGAGTTTTAGGGGAAAATTTTCCCTTGGAGGTCCGCGGGGTTAGGGAGAAAATTGGGAAAATTTTCCCAAATGCCACATGTCATCACGTGATTGGTGTGGGTGAGCGGGTTGCAGGGAAAAATTTTAAATTTTTCCCAAAACCAAAGTCTCAATTTTCCAAAGGAAAATTTTCCTCCATGCCTCCACACTTGCTCAAATGGCCACATGGCGCCTTGTGATTGGCTGAGGGCCGGCGGAAGAAAAAGTAAACTTTTTCCAAACGCAAAAAAAATGGTTAAGTTTTTCCATTTTGATCCGTGCACCCCCCCTCCTGCCACATGTCAGCACGTGATTGGTTGGGGGCCGCGGGGTTGCGGGGAGAATAGGGAAATTTTTTCCAAGGAAAATTTTTCAAAATGTTAAGTTTTATTAAGGGTCCACCCCTCCAAAGTGCCACGTGGAAAATTTTGATAGGATGAGAGGGTGGCAGGGCCGCATAACTTTTTTAGAAATTTTTCTAATGTTCAAAATTTAAATTTTTCTAAGGTTGAATTATTTCATTTTTGGTTTGGAATGACTATTTTGAAATAAAACTTCAAATGGCCATAACTTTTGATAGGAAGCTTTATTTTAGGAAAACAGGGACTTTCCGGAAAGCTCTCAGAGTCCTCTTTGCATAGAAATCATCAATTTTACAATTTGGTGAATTTTAGAGGGTAAATTTTAGGAAAACGATCTGCACGTTTTAAATTCAAAACTGGTAGTTTTTCCAACTGTCAATTTGGTTAGATTTGTACTCCTCCTTCCCTCAACATGTTAAATGGATATGGAAGACTAGTATAGGGTAGGTTTAGAGTGCTTTAGTGAAGTCAATTTGTTCATTTATATAAGTTTACAATTTTTTGACAATTAACAGGAAAAACGACCCTGCGAGCTCCGAATTGAAATTCTTTGAGTTTCAGAGATTTATTCTTGAATGTTTTAGTGAATTTGGATTCCTAAAGTCTTCCTAATTATAAATTTCAAGTTTCATAATTCATTGTTGAGTATAAGGTCGAACTGCTCATTTTATTTAAATGCACATTCCCAGTTTTAAATTTAAAACAGTGAGTTTACTGGTTTGGTGATTTATCTTTTGGGTGAGCATAAGATTATGACTTGATCCATTTCAATGCTTCACAATTCAAACATTAAACTTTAATTAAAATACATCTTTGATTTTCAATTTAAACATGACAGTTTGCAAAGCAAATAACGTTGAATTTCGTTTCATAAGCATCTTTTTTTTACATTCCAAAACAGAGATTCTTATTCTTTTTCAAACAGATCTTCATTCATCGACATCAATACAGATTTAAAAGGATCGATGCTATCCTTGATTGATAATTCAAGTAAACTTACAACTAAACTTCTTTCCTACTGATTTGGTTTCCACATTTCACATGCAAGATACGAAAATTCATTCACCTTTTCTTTTCCAAATAAAACAGATAAGTATGATTCTTCTTAGCATTTCTGAAATTGATTTATAACTTCCAATTACAAGGTATGCATTTCACATCTCAATAACAATTACATTCATCCACTTGAAGTGGGAAGGATTTCATTTAAAAATTTACAAAAAGGATGACTGTCAAACTATTTTCTCCGAGCTCCAAACAGCAACATGCTGATTTCTTCATCTTTCTTCATCTTTGAATCACAACAAGGAAGGGGGAAAGGCAACGCTCTCCACCCAACCAAGAAATCCAATGGGAAAAGAGAAGCTGTCTTTCCCCATTGGGCCCCGAGCCCCAATCATAATGGAATGGATCATGAACATCAACACATGGAAACAAGACTTCTTCACATACAAGCATATATTTTCACAATTACAAAGAAACACAAACAATGAGGTGTAGTTCTCAATTATGACAAGCAATTTCAATCAAACTAAGGCTCCTTCTCCAAGCAAGCAAGCCAACAAGAGAAAGATCTATGGGGGTCTCCTTATTCCTCCCATGTTGAAATTGGGCATCCACCAAAAGAAAACCACCATAAACTCAATCAAATCCCATAAACCTTATATCTCCCAAACCCCTCCTTATGCCCCCCAAAATTTATCCCTTATGCCCCCCCAAAGAAGTAGGAAATGCAAGCTATTTCCTTTCCTAGGTGGATCCCAAACCAACACTCCCTCCACAAAGAACAAATGCCAATGAAAATTTCCTTATGCCCCCCCATTTGAAACCCCATAGTCTTCTCTTTTTACACCATGTCCTAGGCATTCTACCCATCCATCAAAGAATGCAAACACAATACCATTCAATATTTTTCATGCAAGAAGGGAAAAACAACAATTTAAAAGAATTAGAGCCTACCTCTCCATAATGGAGATTTACTTTCAAACAACAGATTCTTGTTGCTCAAATCAGTCCTAAAACAACAAATGCAAAGCATGCAAATCAGTCCAAGCTCCTTCCAAAAGAACAAGCTCCCAATGCAAGAGAAAATTTGACCCCAAGAAGCAAATGGCAAGGTTTCAACAACCTCCAAATGAGGAAGAAATTCCATTTTAAAGGAGAGGATGGAGGAGGATGATGTGGATTCCAAGTGGGATGCCACATCATTTTTCCTCATCCCAAAATGAAATCACAAAAAATGCAAATACATCATAATAAATGTGAATGACAAAATTACTTACATACACAAACTCAACTCATACCCAAAAGGAAAATGCATTTAAAATTTGTAAAGCAAGTGCAATCACTTCTTTCATAAAATCATGTCAAAACATAATAAAATAAGTTGCTTTTGAATCTAAAATTATAATCATGGTTGGTGGAGGTTTTTGAGAGGTGTGGGACAAGTTTAACTTGTTCCACAAGCCTCCAAATTTGTCCTTCAAGGCCAAATTCGAATTTCAAAGAGGAAGAAGTGTTTGACCTTCCAAACTCAGCCTTACAACCTCTTAAAAATTCTCACACAACCCATACTTGGTAACTTACACACTCTTCTAAATGCATTAACTTCTATGACATTTATTTATGACAACCTTTTGACATAAGATTTATTTAATTACCATAAGGTTATAAAATATATAAATCAAATTTCATTTTCAACCAAGGCAAAAAATATTTTAATTTCACATTCCACGTCCAATTTAATTTAATTAAATTTTAACTATATGACTCCGACATAATACTATCATATTTAAATAATTTCAATAAAAGCACATTACAAAATAAAATACAATGGAATTAATGGTCATCGCGACAGTGATTGTTGTTCCCTTCATGATAGAATTCAACAATTAGAATATCAAGGCATCATTTATTTTGACTCATGTTCTCATGAGTTGTCTATATCTCCACTCCCACAAATATTTATGGTTACTCTAGTTAATTTATCTCCTCCATCTAGTTCTAAGGTTGTTATTATTCCACCATCATAGGTTAGTCTTCATGTGTGCTCTTCATCTCATTCATCCACTACTACACCATATCATCCACTACATCATGCTTATACTACACATTGGCTTCCAAATCCATAAGAAGTTCCACTTCCCACTGCTACATCACCCATCATTGGCGTCATTCCACATACACTTCAGTTTGGCTCCTACACTCATGTTGATTCTATTCCACATGCTTCTACCACTCCACACTGACTTAGTCTTTAGTAGGTGATTTCTATCACCTTAGCCCCTGATGACAGACTCATGTTATTCTGGTTCTTACATTATTTTTTAGGGATATATTACAATAAGAACCTCTCTTCACTCTTATGATACACACTTTTTCAATATATCAACCTAGCATATACTACCATATCACTTCTTGAAGACACACTCTTGCTTTAGGGTTCATTCTTGATTATTGAGGTGTCTTGTATAAATGAAAATTATCATCTACACACTAGGGGTCATCACTATTCTCCTCCCCCCTCTTCATCATACTAAAACATGATTCACTATACTATTACAATAATTTCATTCATCTACTCTTATAAATTAGTCATTTTTACTTCATCATTCATCATTTATCACACTACATATGTCATCTATAATCATATACAATATCTCATCATTAATCATCATCAAGAGCTACACATTGACAATCATATCAATAAAACAATCATCACAATATCACATATTGACAATCACAACAATAATCAATGCATCATCACATTGCACATCTATACACATCAAGTATACCATATATATATCAATTAACATCATAGTTACAAAAAATCCCATAGATTGAGGGAAAATGCCTCTACATCAACACATCAATACATATATATCATATCTCATCATCCCTATCACTATTTATCTCTACGGGAGATCTAGAGATAGAAACTTCACCGCTCAATCTGTGTCATTGATTGTGGCCCCTATATATCTCTATGTTCCTACGCAATAGTGTATTCTCTATCGATAATTTTGAAAAATGACCTTGCAACTCCATGAACCTCTAAAATACATACATGTGCTAGGGAACCTCCACTAGTAGCCTCTCTAGCTTGCTCCATCTCCTCTCATGCCTCATCCCTCTCACTTAGTAACATGGTACATGTAACCATCATTAGTGTCACTGGATCAAATAAGTGTGCATGCTCACCTGTGATAGCATCAACATGCTCTAGCATACCATCACCTACGAGTACATCGGTGGGAACATTCCACGTTAGAGTGTGGATGGATGTGTCCACAATCAATGACCAATATGCATCACTTGTAACCATAGATTAACACACTCGACAACCAAAAAAATTAAGTAACTTGATAACAGAACATATACATCACTATAAAAATAATTAAACTCTATTATCACTGCCACTACATCATCGAGGGCATGTCCCTGCCCCTCTACTCTTGCCCTTGCTGGTAATCCCTCTACATGCACCAACATTGGAAACAAGAAGACCCACTGATGTGACATTCACCATACATGATATGCCTCCGTACACCCCGCATCATCTACATTTGGAACCTCTATCACCACATCCGCCTCATCTAGCCTTGGAGGTACTAATTGTGATCTTATGGGCCCTAGCCTAGCTCCAAACCTCCTTCCTAATGGCCCTCACCCATACATATGGCTATGGGGGAAAATCCTGCATCATACACAACTATCGTAATACTTGGTCTTCCTGGAATAACTCAGTCACCCTTGGAAATTGATCCTCCAATCATATAGTATGTCGTACACATCATAGCTCCACTAGATCCTCTGGTCATCCTCCATAGTCTCCATATGGCCTCCATATAACATCCTCTAATCCCATAAGATCTTTCATCACTCTATATATATCTGTATCCATCTTGCTACCATGAATACGTACCCATCTCCCTGCAAATATATCCGGCCTAGCCCACTCTCCTCATGGCCCACCAATTGGCCTCAGTATACAAATATGCTCGTAGGCCCATACATGTAGCTATTTCGTAGCTATGATACCACCCCCTTACTCATCCTGAGTAAATTTGTAAAGATATCTATATATGTGGACCAATACACATCGTGCCCATGCATATCTCATACCCTCCTACTCTATCTGATAATAAATGTCGTGCATCTTATACAAAATGCCTACCCCACTACCCTCTACTGCAACTGATGAAACAATCACCATGGAAATAAAATTTCGTGATCGTAGAAACCTTGATCTCAAAATCGCATCTAGACTGATATGGACCTCATTATGTACTCGGGTTCTCATAAAATACCACATAACATCCCTCATCTACCTTTATGCATCATCCACAACCATCACTTGAACCCTCTCCCCGATAATAGGAAAATGCAGTATCTGATACACATCCTCTAAAGTGACTGTCATCTCCCATGTTGGAAACCAAATTTTTTAAGTGTTTGCACACCACCTCTCACACAAAGCTATAAGGATAGGCATATTATGGGGTACATCCCTCATCCTCACTATGTTTCACAGGATGGCATGGTCTAAAACATCCCACTCATCATATGAAAACCTCAATCTTAGAAATGTACTCAAATGACAGCCACAACGAAACTCTCTCGAATGAATATCCCTCTATACAACATAAAAATGACAACAAACACAATGTTAGAACATCACACAAATACAAATACATCAACCCATAACATTAACACACATCACTTTTCACATCTATAACACTCTAGGATTAACCCAAGATTTCTGGGTTATCAGTGCCTAGGATAAGGACTGGGGCGCTTTGCACCAAGTCACTAGTGCCCATGCCTCAACAATTGTGTCCTGAAGGTCATTAGTGCCTTCACTGCTCTTTTCTATGTCCAAAATGGAAAGAAATTTAAAAACAATTTTTTTTTTCAAAATTTGTCCAAAAATGACTAACATCACAACATTTTTTAAAAAATCACACATATCAGCTCAGTTGACATGCGTGATACCACAACTTCTGCCACCATCTCAAACCGACTCAATCATGGTTCTCTCACTTGAGGCATCTTCGTCTACCCAGAGCTCACAACTGCATTTGCACAATAATCAAATGAATTGCATATTCATTTTTTCATATTACTATTTATAGTAACTTTCAATTACCTACCACACTATTGTCATTATTCATGCCTATTTTCCAAACTAATACACCTCACATGATTTCAACCATATCTTGAGCATCCTTGCTCCAATTATTTTCTCGTTTACGAAGTTCTCTTTATAAATTTTCTTATTTTCGTATCATACACATTATAATATTATTCAACATCGTTCCAACTCAATATACACACACCTTTGTGATAATTATCATTATTCCAATCATTTACACATTTACTTTCGGCTCAGCGTTTGTTCTCATTATCACTCCCCCTTTCACCAAAAGGGGCCATACAATTGGGGACATCCTATAATTCACCTTACACCATTACACATTTAATATACATTTATAACCCATCATCATCAAAAAAATTGATCGTACACTACATGATTTTTCAAATATCTCTATGAGTAACTGTACGCCGGAAAAGCAACAAGCGAGTGTGGGAATCTACAAGTGACTCTTCCATGTACCCGACCTCTCGAGGTCGTGCCGAGACAGCCGGTGGGGATGGAATATAGGTGGGACACAGACAAACTAGTTAGGCAATCTAATGTCTTCGACACGCACTAATGGAATTTGCGAATCTAAGGCAAAGAAGGCCCTTCTAACTTGGACTGGTGTGATAGATCGATCGGCAAGGATGACTGCTCGAAGGCTCCAATCAATATCGAGCTCTGGCATGATTCGATCTATGGGTTGCGGAATACGTGGGAAATGACCTGGGATAGTTTCGTGTATTTCTCCTGATAAGGTCATATAGTGAATGGTAAAGTAGTCACTCTATGGAAGGTTCTCTGGCCTAGTCCAGAATTCTCTAGCTTTGTTAGCTGTTGTGTCCAGTAAGGATAATTGTTGGATAATGATAGGTGGAAGTGGGGTAGACTGGAATACCAGTGTGCGTAGGCCAATGTCTATGTCTAATTCTCTGATGGATTCGTTAGGCTACGGGATTTGTGGGTCACAACCATAGATTCTTGGTTGTTGTGGTTCTGTTATGGTCATACGCGAGATCAAGTCCTGATCCCTAGTATCCAATAATTATACGCTTTCTCAGCTTCTATATTTAGAATCAATAGTTGTGCGATTTTCTCAGAATATCCTACGGGCGTTCTCACAACTTGGATTCTTAAACCAGTATCTATGTCTGTGAGGGTGTCTCCTGCGCCTGGTTGTGGAATTAAAGGATCACACCCGAATGTTTGTTCTCTTTCGAATCCTTCTACAGTCATGTGGATATTTTTCTTAGTGCAACCTGTAGTTTGGCTGACTTGACCAAAATGTATATGCTTGGTCGTCTTCTATGTTTAATCCTCTTAACTGAGATCTGACTTGCTGGAAATCTGTTGTTGTTTGGAAGACTTGTATCCTAAGGTTCTAGTCAATATCAGTTATTACCACTATGAGATTGGGCTGAGGCACGATTGGCTTGAAAATGTATTCCCTGGGCTCCCTAGGTCCCGTAATTGTCATGCAAAAGCAGTAATAAAACAAACTATAATAAAGTGAAATCTAAGTATATTTCTAGCATATATGACTTCTTTTTGTATTTTCTGATGATTTAAATGAATTTAAGAAAGCAGCTATTTAAAATATTTAGAATTGACAACTAAACTAATAATTTAAAACAAACAAAATAGCCGAGTATAGCTATTTGTTTGTGCAATTTGTATATCTATTCTAAACAATGAAATAACTAATCTATTTGCGAGATTCTCGATCCTACCTCAGAAGTGAGGAGTGAATCATAGTTTCTCAGAAACTATCAATCCCCACAGCTTCCCTGGCAATATCGAGAATGAAATTAACTGAAATAAAGCGATTAACTACTCTGTTTGATATGATTCTAACTAGAACTTTGAAAGTTAAAACCTGGATTTCGCAGAACAGTGGCGAATCCGATGGTGTGTGTGATCTTGTCCCCTCAGTATGATCTCTTCGTTCTTTGTGTTCACGTAGATCCAGAAAAGCATGTAATGCTTACATCAACAGGAATAGGTGTTTGGAACAAGGGACAACCTTCAGAATGCAGATAGAATAGAACGCGGATAGGAGAGGGATAGCGCAAGAGTACAGAGCTTGGCTTATGCAATTCCTAGCGGGATCTACCGCGAATCGTGCAAAAAAATGCGTCTAGAACCTGAAACTATCCTGTATGAAGAGAAAAACCTGCAACTTTAATGGCTTCCTAAGCTATTCTACTCTAATGGATTAGATAAAACAGCAACACTGTTTGCACAAGTTGGATATGTGGCTTACCAACAGCTAATCAATGCAAACTAAGCATGTAATGAACTAAACTAAGGAATTAAAGCAAACTAACAGACCACAGCACTGAAAATGAGAAGATTGGAGTAAAAATGGTGGCCATTTGCTTGAGCACAAGCCATGCATTTATAAGAATTCAATCACCCCCCAAATCAAAATCAAACTGAACTCCTAAACAATAAACAAAGGAAAAACACTATTCCAGGGGACCAAAAACATAAATGCATGCTCAAGTCGGCAAGAAAAGCTGGTGAAATGTGATATTTCACGCGAGTTATGTCAAAGAACGTTTTGGAAAACGTGCACAGGACCGCCGCTCTGAGCAGGGCGGCGGTTACAGGACCGCCGCCCTGTAGGGTGGCGGTTTCGTCACTGAAGATCAAAAGGGGCAAGGAAAGAAGAAAAAGGGGGAAAAAAAAGCACGCGGGGACAAGGCGGGGTATGCGGGATGTTAACGCATGTTTGAGGAGCTCTTTCTGGATCCCGAACACCTTGCGAAGAGACCTGTATCATCATTGGGGCATTTATTACACCGTTCCACAGTGCAGTACCTTAAAATTTTGGGTACGTACATATTGCCCCCTCGGAGAAGCGTTTTAACCATGAAGAGGCATAAAACGGTGGGTCCGAGTATGGCAGTCCCGAAATGGGGAGTTAGAAGCTATACCTTACTCGTCCGTTTGTGTTGAGATGACGCCATCCGAAATTCCCGCTACCTACAAAATGAAAAGAGAGCTCAAGTGCAAATAGATACAATAACTTGGAAAATAAACGCTAAAGCAATAGGGAATGAGGACGTACCATTCTGTGTGGGGATAGAAACTTACCTCTATCAGCGCTCCAAACCTGTGAAAAAGGTATTTAAAACGAATCAGGGCGCTATATATATGAAAGTGGGCCCATTTTCCTATTCATTTGCGCGAGTCGATTTGATTGATTTTGAGCTCTGGGACCCACGGTGACGGTTTCTCGTGTGAATAGAGTCAAAACGTCCGCAGTGAGATCGTGAGCATGCCTCCATGCGCGGAACACTGCCCTGCCAGATCACAGGTTGGTTTTCTTCAATTTTGTGTTTTTCCCTCTTTAAATTTGTAATGGCAAATTCTTTGCAATGGGGGGGTTATTTTTGAAAATGCTAGGTTCAAAAGGTCCACCTAGGGGGGGCACCTACTAGGTAGGCTCCATTTTTAGGTTAAATGGTCATTTTTTACATGTTTTAGGATTTTTAAGGTTAAAAACCCGCGCTGTTTTTCGGATCATGACCGCCACCCTGGCCAGGGCGGCGGTTACACGACCGCCGCCTGATTAGGGCGGCGGTTACACGACTGCCACCTTCAAGGCAGCGGTTACAAAACCGCCTCCCTGCTCAGGGCGGTGGTTTTGCACAGAATGTAAAAAGAACTTATTTTGGAGACTACACTTGTATTTTCTTGCACTTCTATGCATTTTTATGACTCTCTTGGTATTATTCAGATACTAACTTGCCCTGTTTTGTGTGTTTTTGGGTGTATGCAGGCGAGGGAGGAGTATATCAGATGGAGCCGAGAGAGAGAGAGTGTGATTGGCTTTCGGGGGTATTGGATGCCCTTTCTCAGGATGAGGAGGATACATTACAGAGGGCCGACATATTGCGTATATCACGCATGTGCCTCATGTCGCACCATCTAGTCACATACTTTGTGACTTGTTTTCATATTGGGACGTAGATTGGAACACTTTCTGACTGCCAGGGGTCCGTCGTGAGTGGACCATCACTTTGGAGGACGCCTACCGTATCCTGGGGGTCGTCGATCATTGGGAGGAGACTCACACTGGAGACGGCAGGGTCCCGAGCACAGATTGCACAGTGGGCAGGCTACATGGGAGATGCAGCTATCTCGACGGGGTCGAAGAAGGGAGTGAGAGTTTGATCCATTCCTTCTTTGCCCATCCCCGTATTTTGACAGGCTATAATGGGGATCCTTGCCTCGAGGCTGATCGGGGACAAGGGAGGGGATACTTTACTATACTGCTGGGCCCCCATCATTGCACAGATAGAGGGGCATGGCCGGATATACGCCTGGGGCGCAGATATTCTGGGGACCACCTACCATGATTTATACAGGGTGGTCCGTCTACAGGGACAGTCTTTGAGCCACCCTACTCTAGTCATGAGTTGGGTGTATGAGCGTTTTATCCCCTATGGCAGAGGAGTGGAGGTGGCAGATCCTGGGGCTGTGAGGGCAGCCAGATGGACAGATATGTCGGTGCTTAGAGCACCTCACCAGCCAGTTGCCTCTCTTACTACAGCAAACATGGAGGCAACACCGTACCAGCTTATGGCCAGTATATGGGGAGAGGAGACTCTTACATTGATTTCTTGCTCCACTACAGGGCAGCTCATCGACCGTGTGGGACTGGTGGAGGTACATCCTTTCGGCAGGGTTCCTCAGCAGTTTGGCCTACCATATATGGGCATGCTTCCCCCAGTGGTGCCAGTCTATAGATCATTCCGCGAGGCTAGAGGGGGGCCTAGAGGCCATGGTTGGACAGTGATTACTCCTGGCACTCCCATTGCAGCCAGGAGGATAGTTCGGGCTAGAGGGAGAGCTGGTGCGCCTCGGGCACCTTTGCTTCAGATTGCTGCGGGTCCTGCTCACAGCAGCGATGACCCCATAGATATTGACTCCGATTCTGAGGAGTTTACAGAGGGAGGATCAGAGGAGCAGACGGATGACAGTGATCCTGAGTGGTATGACACTCAGGACATCATGCAGGCAGAGAGGGCCGAGTAGAGTGCAGAGAGAGAGACTCTAGTTTCAGAGGAGCCACTCTCCCAGGGCCATGGTGGAGAGGATGAGTCCGTTGCGGGGTGTCATGTTGCTCCCACTACAGGAGCAGCCCCTCAGTCGGCAGCGGCATCTGCGGCGGGTGCTGGCCCTAGCGACCCATCTTGGAGGCCCGGTGATCCGAGTAAGTTATCCTTTCTTCCTTTCAATGCTTGTTTAGTTTAGGATTTGTTTTAATTGCTATTTCTCCTTGTGTTTTGATCTTGTATCTTTTAGTCTCTTGCCTAGTTTCTAATTCATTTTTTCTTCTTTGTTTGCAGAGACTGTTGACGAGTGGCGGGATCTAATCCGCAGGGTATGCACTGATTCCCTGATGATCCCTATGGATAGGACCCGTGCGGAGCTGTCCGTAGATGCCGGGGAGCCCTCAGCAGCCGGTAGGCATACCGACGTCTTCACTCCCGTTTGGCACGTGGCCAGGATGGTGTCGACTCTCCGTATAGAGTTGGCAGGCTATAGGACAGCCGAGCGTCTTATGAGGAGCCATTCTCGTGGTGAGACCGTGGCTGCCACTTAGGACCCTGAGCCCTCCATGCATTCAGAGCGCCGGCGTGGCCGGAGCCCTAGGCGAGGGCGCGCACCTTCGGAGGGGTCGTGTAGGGGTTGAGAGACCACTTGGCTCCTATGTATTTTGTACTATAGATTCTTTTGTATATCACGGGCTCTTTGAGCGTTTTGACCATGCCTAGTGCATGATGGCATTGTATATAAACATTGATTATTTATATATATGCATTCATTTTTGGACCAAAACTTGTCACTCATGTTTTCCCTTATCTGTTTCCAATTGCTTTGTGTATACTACGATGTATGTTTTATATGCTTTCTAGAATGTATGCAAATGGAAAACAGATGATGTAAATGTTTGCTTTCTTTTTGTGTTTCATGATGCTGATACATGATAATGTAGATATATTGTGATTTTGAATCTTAGCTTCTGTGAGTAAATTGGATACCTCATGTTTGTTTTGGCAAAGTGATGAAAATAACAAATATGATGAACAGATAAACTTGCCCCACTCCTAACTCCACGCAACTAGTAAGATGCAAGGGCTCATCACCAAGATCCAGGAAGGGTGCAAATTATGAAATGTGATGAAATGATAGCAATGAAAGATAGACAAAGCTTTGGTGGAACCAAATTGAAAGCTACAAGCTGACTCCACCCGGGTGACTTCATAGTTTTGGATGCAACTTGCTTTGTGGTTTATCTAGACTTAGACCCGTAGAATGACCACATAGTAGACAAACATCTGGGTTTTTAGGATTTTTTGACTCTTTCGGAATTTTGAACATCCGTTTCATTTGTTTTTTGACTCAAAGTTTGGAAGTTTGAATTGCTTGCGTATGACCATTTGCATTTATTTGTTAAGAGGACCCCCTACACTTGGCCCCACGCTACTAGTAAGAAGCGTGAGTTTATCACCGTGGGAAAAGCGTAGGTGAGTAAGGGCATTTCCATCCTTTCCCAACCCTACGTCACTAGTAAGAGACGCAAGCTCATCACCGAAGGTTGGTGGGGCAGGGAAATGTGTAAAATTAAAATTTTTTTGTTTGATCAACATTTGACTTGTTTATTTGAGTAAAATGTCAGTATGTCCTTATTTCCAAAGAGATATATATATGGGATAGATGTGACACCATGAAGCTTCTAGAACAGACCATAGGCAATGACACTTATTCTAAGAAGAAATCAAGGTGAGAAAAGACTTGCAGATCTTGGTATGGTTACCGTTAAGACTTTGTCATGTCTATTTTATTTGATAAAAGATTCTGAAATGATTGATGATATCGTGAAAATGGAGAGATATGATTAGAAAGTTTTGTGCCAACAACATCATGAGTTTGTAATGAATTGCTTTGAGAATAGACTCCTTGATCACAATCTGTGTAAGAAACGAATGGACAAAATGATCCTAATTTATATGAAAATGCAATGTAGATAGCTATATAGGTAGCGTTAGCTGCTTATGCGTAGAAACGTTTGAGGTGCAGGGAATTGACTATTTCGCCAAACTCCTCGCCTTCTAACGTACATAAGAGGTATGCACCATTTCCATAGTCCTTCATGACTCGGTACGTGCCTAACCATTTGGGCCAGAATTTCCTTCCTTCGCCGGTCTTCTTATCGATCTGGCTGTCTAGTCTTAGAACTAGATCACCTTCGTATATGTCACGTTCATAGACCTTCTTGTTATACTGCTGGCACATCTGGTCAGCGTAGACTCTATGTCACTGTTCAGCATCTAACCTGGTTTCATCTAGGATTTCTAGTTGGGAAAGACGTGCTTCTCTGTAAGCGTCTTCATCCAGAACTCCTTGTAATGAAATGCGAAGACTAGGTATTTCAACCCCGAGTGGGAGAACTGCTTCTGCCCCAAATACCAGTGAGAAAGGAGTTGCTCCCATTGGTGTTCTTATTGAGGTTCGGTGGGCCCATAAGGCCGGGTATAACTTTAAATGCCAATCTCACTTGTTTTCTTTTACCGTTTTAAGGAGAATGGCTTTCAGTGTTTTATTTGTTGCTTCAGCCTGTCCGTTGGCTTGGGGATAATACAAGGAAGCCATATGATGGCTTATCTTAAATTTATTGCATAGCTCACGAACCTCTTCATTCTTAAAAGAAGTTCCATTATTGGAGATAATGATTTGCGGGATACCGTACCTACAAATGATTTGGTTTAAAATGAACTTAGTGATTACAGAACCAGGTACAGTAGTAAGAGGCATGGCCTCCACCCATTTGGTAAAATATTCAATGGCTGTGATTATAAAATTATGGCCGTCTGTGGATGAGGGAGAGAATTTCCCTAGTCTAGACCCCATGTAGAAAAGGGCCATGGAGTTGTGATTGGTTATAGAGCTTGTGCCGGCATGTGGATCTCATGAGAGAATTCTTGACATTTATGACACTTGCGTGCAAACTCTATCACGTCACATTCTAGAATGGGCCAGAAATAGCCCATTCGATGT
The DNA here is from genome assembly GCA_019776745.2 of Taxus chinensis. Lineage (NCBI taxonomy): Eukaryota > Viridiplantae > Streptophyta > Pinopsida > Cupressales > Taxaceae > Taxus > Taxus chinensis. The sequence goes on from CM034153.1 coordinate 396,313,631, forward strand.
ATTTTTTGAGCGGTGGCATGGCCACCGAAGTGGCCTCCACATATACCGCTGTGGGATTCATGGAGAATCCTCTTGGACTCTTATGTGTCAACACACCTTAAGAGCATTCCATCGAATGCTTTTCGATAGAGCACCTGCTCTATAATGACATATTTAGCTACGATTATGCGTAACCGCCTTCTTTGTTGCAGTGTAACTACCTCCGGGTACGTATGGTCCATGATATAATTAACGATGTCAGTGTACCAAGGACACTCAGAGATAGCGGGTCGTGTTTCAATGTAGTATACGCATTCATCTGGAAAGTCTAAATCTACTAGATCACCTCCGTCTAATGGGTTGTTAGCTAACCAATCTGTGATGATTTTTCCTTTAACCGATTTCTAATTTACAAATGTTAATTCAAACTCTCCCATTAAGGTTATAAAACGTCCAGCCTTTTTAGACAAGGAACCTTATGTGAGAAAAGTCCGTAAATGGTCTGTTTTTACCATGACCTTCGTTTCTTGATTCAACATATAATGTCTTAGGCGTTTAGTAGCAAAGACTATGGCAAGGCATTCTCATTCTGCCTGTGTATAGCATGTTTCATAGTTGAGCAGTGTTCGGCTAATGAAATAAATCACACGTTCTCTCTTGTTATCGTCTTCTTGGGCCAACATGCAAGCTAACGAGACATCGGTAGCCCGTGAGTACAAAATTAATGGGCGATCTAGCTTAGGTGGCATTAGTGTGGGTGGTGATAGCAGGAAACACTTAACTGCATCAAAAGCTTCATTGCAATCTTCGGTCCAATCAATGTTGTAGTCTTTCTTGAGTAAATTGTTGATTGGATGAATGGCGAAGCTTAAATCTGGGATGAATCTTCGGATTGCACCTAGCTTTCTGAGAAATGGCCTGATTCCAGATTCGTCTGAAGGTGGAACCATTTCGAGGATAGCCCAAATTTTGGTTGGGTCCACATCTATTCCCCGTGATGATATGATGTAACCTAGGAGTTTTCCTCCTGTTACACCAAAGACGCATTTCTCTAGATTTAGTGTGACTCCGTATTTTATTAGGCGTGAAAGAATGACGCAGAGTACTTCCGGATGGTCACAACACTTCTTGGCTTGGCCAATAAGTCATCCACATAAGATTCCACGATCTTATGAATTAGATCGTGAAATATGTATGTCATAGCCCGCTGGTAGGTAGCACCGGCATTCTTGAGACCGAATGGCATAACAGCGTAGCAATAGGTTCCCCATGGAGTTAGATGAACGTGGTTTTAGCTTGATCTTGCTCGGATATTCTGATTTGGTTGATCCCGAGAATCCATCCATGAGAGACAAGAGTTCAAAACTAGTTGTTGCATCAACGATAACGTCTATGGATGGTAATGGGAAATCGTCTTTAGGACACGCTTTGTTGATGTCTCGGAAATCTAATGCAAATGCGTATCTTTCCGTTCTTCTTGAGAACGGAACGATGGTTAGATACCCATTGGAGTAGTCAACTGGCTTGATGAATCCTACCTGAAGGAGTTTTATTACTTCCTCTTTTACCATGAGAGCTACTTTGGGCTTCATGGGTCTTGATTTTTGTTTAATTGGCTTTGCATCTGATCTAGTGACGAGGTTGTGCACTGCAATGTGGGGTGCGACTCCCGTCATCTCCTTGTAATTAAATGCAAACGCCTTCTAATGCTCTTTGAGGATCCTTGTATGTATTTCCACTTCTTCTGGTGTTAACGAAGATCCTAATTTTAAAATTCTTGGCTCATCTTTTGTCCCGATGTTGACATCGATTGTTTCTTCGATCAAAGAGGTATTACCCTCTTCAAACTCAGGTGGTGCTGGAGGTAAATCTAGATCATCCCTGTTTCTTATTGCATATATGCTAGGCTCCATTTGTGAGGGAAGATCCGTTACGGGATTTCTGAAGTAGGAAGACGAATGCGGAATCAGGGATAAATCTAGCATGTGATAGGAGAGATGTAGTGCTACATAGGCATTTAAGTAATCCAAAGTAGCCGCATCATTTCCAACATGGTCTAGGATGGTAGATTCACTTCTGCTTGAGAGAGGATTTGTCATTATTTTTACCAAGGGTTTGTCACGAATGGATAATGTGAAGTGAGTATCTTTTAACTCATTTCTTGGAGTAAAACGTGATGCTGAGGTTGCTATTGAATCGGAGAGAAGATTTTTCTCTCGGGGAATTGCTTTAATGGATATAAAGTTAAACGCCTTGCTTAAATCTAATACAACATTTTTGTAGAGTTGCAAATGTTCAGCTTTAGTTTCATATACTTCAGAAACTTGGTTTGTCACTAATTGCGAGTCTCCAGGACTCTGATGTTATCAATACCAATTCTTTTGGCTAAGGTAAGGCAAGGAGGAGGGCTTCGTACTCAGCGCCATTGTTTGTACATTCAAAGTTTGAATTTAAAAGTGAATGGGAGGAATTTCTCCTCGAGCGAAGTAAGAATTATACCTGCCCCCGCTCCATAACGACATTTAGCTCCATCGAAATGGAGAGTCCAATACTTAGCCGGGAGTATAGATGTTGGGGCATTTGTTGCGTTTGCGCACTCTACTTCTACCATACAGAGATCCTCTGCTGGTAAGGAACCAACACCTAGGGAAAATCCCATGCCTACTGAATCGAATGGTAAGAACATTGGTGAATCTTGTTCTATCAACTCAATGATTTTCGCAGTAGTCCCTAATGAGATTGTTTCTTTAGTTTTACCTTTAGGGGTTGGAATTATTTTGGATATGCTGGTAGTTTCAAGATCCGTCGTAGGTACCAACTTTTCCTCTGGCTTTGGGTCAGAGGGTTTATTAAGTCATTTGGTTGGAAGTTCAAATTCTGAGTGCAACCCCTGGTCTTTTCTTTAAATCAGCTAGGTGCAAATCAAAAGGTTTTGGATCGCCTTGGCTACAAATACCTTTCTAGATGCAAGAATCTTACTTCTTGAATTAAGTAGAAGGGATTGCCTTCATTCGATGTATCCAAGGTCGGCCGAGGATCATATTATAGTTAGTTTCCCGATCTATAATATAAAACTCAGTCAAGATGGTTTTGGGCCCTAAGGTGACCGGAAGTATTATAGTTCCTATCGAAGTGGCTTTAAGGCTATCATAGCCTCTCAAGGTATTTCGTGTAGTGGAACAGTTTGTTTCTCTATATCCAAGTTTTTGGAGGAAAGAGAAATGGACTATGTTAACTGCGGCCCCATCATCAATCATTGCTCATTTACATAGTTATTATAAACCCACACTTGCAAGTGTAAGGCTGGGTCACCTTGGCATGCGATCTCAGCATCTGTGGGGTAATTTTACTTATTTCGAAGATGAATTCGACTCCTTGTCCGGCTGCCCTGGAGGGTGATATCAAAATGCTACGTGATTTACTTGTGTTTCAGGAGGTGGAGTGATGTTAATTAGATGGCCTAGACCTAATGCTTCTGAAAAGAGCAGCTATGTGAGGGGGTGAGAGTTCTTAGTAAGTCCAAAAATGAAATGTGTGAGAAAGGTCTTTTGTTAGGTCACTAATTGAATCATAGGCACCGATGGGTTTTTCAACTATTTGCTGACTCTTATCTATCTTTGGCAGATGACTTGGGCTCGGTTGAGAGAAATACTATCGTGTTCTTGTTATAGCTTCGATAGGTAGTTCAGCAATCTAATTCTACCTACCAAACTAACTATCTTGGGTCTCGGTTGAGCTCCCAACTGTGGCGCAACTGATGGATTTAATGAAGTCGAGGCTTCATGATCATTGTTCCCATCACTGCACCTTTGTTTTTATTCCGGTTGGAGTCAGCCTATTGCGTCATGATTGAGGGCGGATCATTAAGATCTTGAGGGGAGCAATTCTGAGGAGAAACGCCCCTGCGAGAGTATTTGGTGATGAATGAGACGGGATCTGCCAAAAATAGGTCTGTGAAGAACTGTCTTTGTTCTTCTGGCAAGCGTTGCATAAATTTATTGTAGTCACGGGCACGTTCTAGTATTGTGACCCTGAATTTTATGGAAACACACATAAGAATTGGGGTTGTAATTCCCGTTTTGTTGTTTGGTGTGTATTGTGGCCTAAAATTGGGCCCGATCAAACTGTTGCCTATTAGGACCAAAGTTTTGGAATTGTTGTTTCTGGTTTTGACTTTGGTTTTGTAACCAAATGATTTTGGGATTGGCCCTTGTATGGGATTTGCCGTTGTTGTTGTGTTATTGGATGGTTTAAAATCCACTATATGATTAATCGTGGTAAAGTTGTTGTTTCGTTGGTTGTTTGTTTGTAACGGAGCAAGTAACAACATTACGCCTTGGGCCTTGTCGGTTACCCCATCCATTGTTACCCCACGATTTGGGTTAAGGATTTTAGGGACTCCTTGATGACATTGTGGTAAGAGTTGTAGTGTTTTGAGGGGAGGGATTACCTACCATTTGTTCCATATGTCTGACGACCACTATACGCCACTTATCTATTGCAGAGCACGCTCAAAGTACTCATCATAAGGCCTCGGGGAACTTCTGGACTTCTTCCTTACTTATCTACTGAGAGAATGATAGAATAATCGCATAGTCATTATCATGTTGGAGCGCTTGCTGATGAAATAAGAACTGTACGCCACATCTGGATGAAATGGGTGAGAATTCGTTGTGTTCTTGTTTGATATGCAGAAGAATCCCTGATTCCTATTATTAACAGTTGTTCTGTCTAGTCTTGATGAACTATTGAAACGCGTGTTGAAATGAATGTATGGAAGCCGCATGGATTCTATAATACCAACGAGGGAGAGGGATGGACTTCCAGGTTTTGGGAAATATTTTAGCAACACCCATCCAAGGGAGTAGTAATTATCGTTATTATGCCTTGTTTCTTGCTTAACATTTATAATGTCTTAGGCGTTAGTAGCAGACTATGGAAAGGGCATCTCATTCTGCCTGGTTATAGCATGTTTCATAGTTGAGCAGTGTTCGGCTAGAAATAAATCACACGTCTCTCTTGTTATCGTCTTCTTGGGCCAACGCAAGCAACGAGACATCGGTAGCCCGTGGAGTAAAAATTAATGGGCGATCAGCTTAGGGTGCCTGTAGTGGGGGTGTGAGGTTGATAGCAGGAAACACTTCTTAACTGCATCAAAAGCTTCATTGCAATCTTCGGTCTCCAATCAATGGTGTCGTATTTATTAGTATAAATGTTGATTGGCCATGAAGGGCGAAGACTTTTATTAATCGGGATGAATCTTGGATTGCACCTAGCTTTCTGAGAAAGGGACTGATTCTGAGATTGTCTGAAGGTGGGAACCATTTCGAGGATAGCCCAAATTTTGTTGTGGTCCACATCATTCCCCGTTGATGATATGATGTAACCTAGGAGTTGTCCTCCTGTTACACCAAAGAAGCATTTCTCTAGATTTAGTGTGACTCGTATTTTATTCAGGGTTGAGAGAATGACGCAGAGTACTTCCGGATGGTCACAACACTTCTGGTTTGGCCAATAAGTATCCACTAAGATTCCACGATCTATGAATTCGATCGTGTGAAAATATGTTGTCATAGGCCCCGCTGGTAGGTAGCAACGGATTCTTGAGAGACCGAATGGCATTAAACAGCGTAGCAATAGTCCCCATGGAGTATGAACGTGGTTTTAGCTGTCTTGCTCGGATATTCTGATCTTGGTTGTATCCCGAGAACCATCCATGAGAGACAAGAGTGCAAAATAGTGTTGCATCACGATAACGTCGCTGGATGGTAATGGGAAATGTCTTAGGGACACGGCTTGTTGATGTCTCGGAATCTATGCAAAATGCGTATTCTTCGGTCTTCTTGAGAAAGGGAACGATGTTAGATACCCATTGGAGTAGTCAACTGGCTTGATGAATCTACCTGAAGGAGTTTTTATTACTCCTCTTTACCATGAGAGCTACTTTGGGCTGCATGGGTGCTTGATTTTGTGTACATTGGCTGGGCACATCTGATCTAGTGAGAGGTGTGCAGCAATGTGGGGTTGCGACTCCCGGTCATCTCCTGTAATAAATGCAAAAGCTTTAATGCTTGAGGATCCGTGTATGTATTTCCACTCTTCTGGTGTTAACGAAGATCCTAATTTTAAATTCTTGGCTCATCTTGTCCCGATGTTGACATCGATTGTTTTCCTTTCGCTCAAAGTGGGAGGTATTACCCTCTTCAAAACTCAGGTGGTGCTGGAAGGTAAATCTATATCATCCTGTTTCTTATTGGCATATATGCTAGGCTCCATTTGTGAGGAAGATCCGTACGGGATTTCTGAAGTATGAAACGAATGCGGAATCAGGGATAATCTAGCATGTGCTAGGAGAGATGTAGTGCTACTAGGCATTTTAAGTAATCCAAAGGCCGCATCATTTCCAACATTGTCTAGGATAGGTAGATTCACTTCTGCTTGAGAGAGGATTTGTGTCATTATTTTTACAAGGGTTGTCACGAATGGATAATGTGAGTGAGTATCTTTTAACTCATTTCTTGGAAGTTAAACGTGATGCTGAGGTTGCTATTGAATCGGAGAGAAGATTTTTTCTCTCGGGGAATTGCTTTAATGGATATAAAGTTAAACGCCTTGCTTAAATCTAATACAACATTTTTGTAGAGTTGCAATGTTCAGCTTTAGTTTCATATACTTCAGAAACTTGGTTTGTCACTAATTGCGAGTCTCCCAGGAACTCTGATATGTTATCAATACCAATTCTTTTGGCTAAGGTAAGGCCAAGGAGGAGGGCTTCGTACTCCAGCGCCATTGTTTTGTACATTCAAAGTTTAATTTAAAAGTGAATGGGAGGAATTTCTCCTCGAGCGAAGGTAAGAATTATACCTGCCCCCGCTCCATAACGACATTTAGCTCCATCGAAATGGAGAGTCCAATACTAGCCGGGAGTATCGATGTTGGGGCATTTGTTGCGTTTGCGCACTCTACTTCTACCATACAGAGATCCTCTGCTGGGTAAGGAACCAACACCTAGGGAAAATCCCATGCCTACTGAATCGAATGGTAAGAACATTGGTGAATCTTGTTCTATCAACTCAATGATTTCGCAGTAGTAGTCCCTAATGAGATTGTTTCTTTAGTTTTACCTTTAGGGGTTGGAATTATTTTGGATATGCTGGTAGTTTCAAGATCCGTCGTAGGTACCAACTTTTCCTCTGGCTTTGGGTCAGAGGGTTTATTAAGTCATTTGGTTGGAAGTTCAAATTCTGAGTGCACCCCTGGTCTTTTCTTTAAATCAGCTAGGTGCAAATCAAAAGGTTTTGGATCGCCTTTGGCTACAAATACCTTTCCTAGATGCAAGAATCTTACTTCTTGAAATAAAGTAGAAGGGATTGCCTTCATTCGATGTATCCAAGGTCGGCCGAGGATCATATTATAGTTAGTTTTCCGATCTATAATATAAAACTCAAGTCAAGATGGTTTTGGGCCCTAAGGTGACCGGAAGTATTATAGTTCCTATCGAAGTGGCTTTAAGGCTATCATAGCCTCTCAAGGTATTTCGTGTAGTGGAACAGTTTGTTTCTCTATATCCAAGTTTTTGGAGGAAAGAGAAATGGACTATGTTAACTGCGGCCCCATCATCAATCATTGCTCATTTTACATAGTTATTATAAACCCACACTTGCAAGTGTAAGGCTGGGTCACCTTGGCATGCGATCTCAGCATCTGTGGGTATTTTACTTATTTCGAAGATGAATTCGACATCCTTGTCCGGCTGCCCTGGAGGGTGGATATCAAAATCTACGTGATTTACTTGTGTTTCAGGAGGTGGAGTGATGTTAATTAGATGGCCTAGACCTAATGCTTCTAAAAGAGCAGCTATGTGAGGGGGAGAAGAGTTCTTTAGTAAGTCCAAAAATGAAAATGTGTGAGAAGGTCTTTGTTAGGTCACTAATTAAATCATAGGCACCGATGGGTTTTTCAACTATTTGCTGACTCTTATCTATCTTTGGCAGATGACTTGGGCTCGGTTGAGAGAAATACTATCGTGTTCTTGTTATAGCTTCGATAGGTAGTTCAGCATCTAATTCTACCAAACTAACTATCTTGGGTCTCGGTTGAGCTCCCAACTGTGGCGCAACTGATGGATTTAATGAAGTCGAGGCTTCATGATCATTGTTTCCCATCACTGCACCTTTGTTTATTCCGGTTGGATTCAGCCTATTGCTGTCATGATTTGGGAGCGGATCATTAAAGATCTTGAGGGGAGCATTCTGAGGAGAAACTGCCCCTGCGGAGAGTATTTGGTGATGATGAGAACGGGATCTGCCAAAAATAGGTCTGTGAAGAACTGTCTTTGTTCTTCTGGCAAGCGTTGCATAAATTATTGTAGTCACGGCACGTTCTAGTATTGTGACCCTGAATTTTATGGAAACCACAATAAGAATTGGGGTTGTAATTCCCGTTTTGTTGGTTTGGTGTGTATTGTGGCCTAAAATTCCGATCAAACTGTTGCCTATTAGGACCAAAGTTTTGGAATTGTTGTTTCTGGTTTTTGACTTTGGTTTTGTAACCAAATGAGTTTTGGCTTGGCCTTGTATGGGATTTTGCCGTTGTTGTTGTTGTTATTATGGATGGTTAAAATCCACTATATTGATTATCGTGGTAAAGTTGTTGTTTCGTTGGTTGTTTGTTTGTAACGGAGCATTAACAACATTTACCCTCTTGGGCTGGTCGGTTACCCCATCCATTGTTACCCCACGATTTTGTTAAGGATTTTAGGTCCTTGATTGACATTTGTGGTTAGTTGTAGTGTTTTGAGTGGAGGTGATTAACCTCCCATTTGTTCCATATGTCTTACGACCACTATCTATCGCTACTTGATCTATTTGCAGAGCACTCTCAAGTACTTCATCATAAGTCCTTAGTGGGAACTTCTGGACTTCTTCCTTCACTTCTCTACTGAGAGAATGAAGGAATAAATCGCATAGTTCCATCTGATCCATGTTTGGAGCGCTTGCTGATGAATAAAGAACTGTACGCCACCTCTGGATGAAATGGGTGATAGATTCGTTGTGTTCTTGTTTGATATGCAAGAATTCCCTGATTCCTATTCTTAACAGTTTGTTCATGTCTAAGTCTTTGATGAACTATGACACGAGTTGTTTAAATGAATGTATGGAAGCCTCAGGTATTCTATAATACCAATCGAGAGGGATGCCTTCCAAGGTTTTGGGAAATATTTTAGCAACCACCCCATCCCAAGGGAGTAATTCTCGTATGGCTGTAGCGTAAGCTTTGATATGTGCGTTTGGATCTCCCTCACCCTTGAACTTGGGCAAATCAGGGAGAGGTCTTGGAAGCATGATGCTTCGTATGGTGAAATCTAAGGGTTCCTTTAGGTATTCTGAATAAGTCCCTATCGCATAGCTTTCGACCATTGATGATGTTTGCTACGGGAGTGGTGGTGGGATAGGTTGTTGATACGGTGCAGCGTACACGTTGGCAGGGGCATAGGGAGGTCCTTGCATTTGAGCAAACATGCCGGGAGAGGAGAACATATCTCCTTGTGGTGATTTAGAGTATATGTTTAAGTAGGATGGGCTATTGTCAAGGAACGGACTGTTCGACACTAGATCGGGAGGAATAGTGTTAGAGATGATAGGCCTTGTTGGCGTTTGTTGTGGATATTGAGGAGGCATGCCTAACATGCCTACTCCCGTAAGGAGATCTACCTGGCCAGAGTGATATGGAGGATTGGAACTTCCTGTTTGTATGAACAGAGAATTTTGACTTGCTTGAGCCAGTTCTAACCCTCTCACTCTTTCTACTAATGTTGAAATGAATTCATTTGGTGAAGTCACGGTACTTTGCCTGAGTGGCGTTTGTTGTATACCTTGGTGTTGTAAAGGTACGTGATATCCTGTCATAAATTGATCGCTATCTTGCCAAGTTTCTCCCAGAATATTTCCTGTATGCAGTGGCATAGAGGTATTTCTTGAAAAGAGATTTCGGGTTGTATTTGTAAACCTCCTATAGATGGGTACATTCCCCAGGAGCGTTGTTCACTCCTAGGATAATGTGTTGGCTGTCCATCATCTAAGACCAGGTATGGATCTGATTGCCTACTAATTTGTGGTCTGAGTAGCATTTGAGGAGATGAACCAGATTCTCCGGTAAACGTCATATTGTTTGAACCTGAAGGCTCTGTTTGTTGGGTTCGAGGGGGTTGATCTAACTCCTCAGTTTGAAAAGACGAACTATATCTGATTCTTGGGGTTTGTGTTGACAACTGATTAGTTGAATAGTTGTCACCCGATACTGAGAGCGAGGGTGATGATTGCCTATTATGTTGGGCGTAGTATGCCTCAAGACCCAGGAGGGGTCTGCCATATGCATCGAATCCCGAAATATTCAGGGGGTATATGAATACCTGCAGAATAATGGGAAGGAGCGAAGGTGATTTATGAAAACTTAATGAAGTGGTTCTAAGAAGGCGTACTAAAGTGAAAGTGTAATACTATGACTCCAGACAAGAAAGTAGGCAGTTTATGTCAGTTTTACAAATCTTGTTTGTTTCACGTCGGGTTCACCAATTTTGTACGCCGGAAAAGTGACAAGCAAGCGTGGTAATCTACAAGTGACTCTTCTACGTACCCGACCTCCCGAGGTCGTGCCGAGACAGCCAGTGGGGATGGAATATAGGTGGGACATAGACAAACTAGTTAGGCAATCTAATGTCTTCGACACGCACTAATGGAATTTGCGAATCTAAGGTAAAGAAGGCCCTTCTAACTTGGACTGGTGTGATAGATCGATCGACAAGGATGACTGCTTGAAGGCTCCAATCAATATTGAGCTCTGGCGTGATTCGATCTATGGGTTGCGGAATACGTGGGAAATGACCTGGGATAGTTTCGTGTATTTCTCCTGATAAGGTCATATAGTGAATGGTAAAGTAGTCACTCTATGGAAGGTTCTCTGGCCTAGTCCAGAATTCTCTAGCTTTGTTAGCTGTTGTGTCTAGTAAGGATAATTGTTGGATAATGATAGGTGGAAGTGGGGTAGACTGGAATACCAGTGTGCGTAGGCCAGTGTCTATGTCTAATTCTCTGATGGATTCGTTAGGCTGCGGGATTTGTGGGTCATAACCATAGATTCTTGGTTGTTGTGGTCCTGTTATGGTCATACGTGAGATCAAGTCCTGATCCCTAGTATCCAATAATTATACGCTTTCTCAGCTTCTATATTTAGAATCAATAGTTGTGTGATTTTCTCAGAATATCCTACGGGCGTTCTCGCAACCTGGATTCTTAAACCGGTATCTATGTCTGTGAGGGTGTCTCCTGCGTCTGGTTGTGGAATTAAAGGATCACACCCGAATGTTTGTTCTCTTTTGAATCCTTCTATAGTCATGTGGATATTTTTCTTAGTGCAACTTGTAGTTTGGCTGACTTGACCAAAATGTATATGCTTGGTTGTCTTCTATGTTTAATCCTCTTAACTGAGATCTGACTTGCTGGAAATCTATTGTTGTTTGGAAGACTTGTATCCTAAGGTTCTGGTCAATATCAGTTATTGCTGCTATGAGATTGGGCTGAGGCACGATTGGCTTGAAAATGTATTCCCTGGGCTCCCTAGGTCCCGTAATTGTCATGCAAAAGCAGTAATAAAACAAACTATAATAAAGTGAAATCTAAGTATATTTCTAGCATATATGACTTCTTTTTGTATTTTCTAATGATTTAAATGAATTTAAGAAAGCAACTATTTAAAATATTTAGAATTGACAACTAAACTAATAATTTAAAACAAACAAAATAGCCGAGTATAGCTATTTGTTTGTGCAATTTGTATATCTATTCTAAACAATGAAATAACTAATCTATTTGCGAGATTCTCGATCCTACCTCAGAAGTGAGGAGTGAATCATAGTTTCTCAGAAACTATCAATCCCCACAGCTTCCTTGGCAATATCGAGAATGAAATTAACTGAAATAAAGTGATTAACTACTCTGTTTGATATGATTCTAACTAGAACTTTGAAAGTTAAAACCTGGATTCTGTAGAACAGTGGCGAATCCGATGGTGTGTGTGATCTTGTCCCCTCAGTATGATCTCTTCGTTCTTTGTGTTCATGTAGATCCAGAAAAGCGTGTAATGCTTGCATCAACAGGAATAGATGTTTGGAACAAGGGACAACCTTTAGAATGCAGATAGAATAGAATGCGGATAGGAGAGGGATAGCGCAAGAGTACAGAGCTTGGCTTATGCAATTCCTAGCGGGATCTACCGCGAATCGTGTAACAAAATGCGTCCAGAACCTGAAACTATCCTGTATGAAGAGCAAAACCTGCAACTTTAATGGCTTCCTAAGCTATTCTACTCTAATGGATTAGATAAAATAACAACACTGTTTACACAAGTTGGATATGTGGCTTACCAACAGCTAGTCAATGCAAACTAAGCATGTAATGAACTAAACTAAGGAATTAAAGCAAACTAACAAACCACAGCACCAAAAATGAGAAGATTGGAGTAAAAATGGTGGCCATTTGCTTGAGCACAAGCCATGCATTTATAAGAATTCAATCACCCCCCAAATCAAAATCAAACTGAACTCCTAAACAATAAACAAAGGAAAAACACTATTCCAGGGGACCAAAAACATAAATGCATGCTCAAGTCGGCAAGAAAAGCTGGTGAAATGTGATATTTCATGCGATTTACGTCAAAGAACGTTCTAGAAAATGCACATAGGACTGCTGCTCTGAGCAGGGCGGCGGTTACAGGACCACCGCCCTGTAGGGCGGCGGTTTCTTCACTGAAGATCAAAAGGGGCAAGGAAAGAAGAAAAAGGGGGAAAACAAAGCATGCGCGGACAAGGCGGGGTATGCAGGATGTTAACGCATGTTTGAGGAGCTCTTTCTGGATCCCGAACACCTTGCGGAGAGACCTGTATCATCATTGGGGCATTTATTACACCGTTCCACAGTGCAGTACCTTACAATTTTGGGTACGTACAGTAACCAATCAATATATCATACACATCCAAAAAAACCACAAATCATATCATTCAATCAACACAACACAACACAACACGTTTATCCTCCCAGATGACCTAACTTGGGAGTTATATCACCACTTTCCCAAATGACCTAACACATAGAAGTTATTTGACATTTTGTGACTATTAGGATTAATAGCGTTTCCCATTATTAATCATAAAATATTATTTTTTTGGTTACGAGTTGTTACAAACAACTCGTAAAGATTTAGATATTTGTTATAGGATCCTTAACAGGATTCCTATTTTATAGGATGTTGTACTACATTCTTGGCTATATAATAGCCCTCCTTTTTAATTACAAGATAATATGATCGGATATTGTTTGTATTATCTGTATGTGCTCATTCATTTGGTATCAAAGCGATATCATTATTGTGCCCGTGAATTATGAGAGTCCTTCATATATTGATCTAGGAGGAGAGACGTGGATTCAGATTCCATTTCAAAGCATATGGTGATGAAGTGGATGAGGATCCGTATTCATTAAGTAGTTAAACTTGTTGTAGACCATTTCAGCTATCTGGAATTGGCTATTTTGAATGCTACAATGGAAGTAGCATACAGGATCTTGAATCGATACACCGTCTCACAATGTATTTTCATGATCTTGTCTTCAGATCTACGTGAGAATTCAGATCGCACTTGGCAAGGTCAATGAATTTCTCAGCTCCTGCATCTGGATCATGCTCTCTGACCTCTATGTGTCTAAAAATTGTGACTGTTGATCTACATTCTTTTAGGAAAACACTACGAAATATTTATGCATATAAGGTCTGGAAATCTCACGAATATTGAATTTACTTCAATTTCTTGCATCACCATTCATCATATATGATCTTACAGATTATTCTCCACGTGAACATCTGTCAGCGGTATTTACATTTTAAGATAATATGTGGCATTTGCATCTTTCAGCCGTTGTGATCTGCATGCGTATTTGACTGATATCAAGTTTCATTGGCTTCTGTTACAAATTCTCTGGCTGTGAATGTATAAAGTGAAAATGTGTCACCAGAACAAGTGCAAAGAGGCATATGTATAAATAAATTCCAGTCATCTATGATGAGGAATAGTTGATTCGTTCAAGGCCTGTACATTTTTCTCAATTTCTCTCGGTCAACACGAATGTCATGCTGCATAGTTGCCTCGTTCAATTGGAAAACGGTATTTAGTCTACAATTACTCTTGGCGAGTTGTTTTCAAACAAATTTTGGAATTCTATTAGAAATGTATAAGATAGATCTGTATTTGTGGGCGTAATATAACAGTGACACACGTCTTACATGTGATCAAGTGCATGCACAAGCAGTTATTGTAATTGTGGTTTTTCGAATTACAAACATTGACGGGATCTTCTACTCAAATATACACCAAATCTGACTTCCTTTGCACATGGGTTTGTTTTATCTATTATAAATTGTAATTAGGTGATTATTAAGATTTTTCATAATAAGAGTAATTCCTTTAAAATGTATTTATTTTCATGTGTTCAAGTCTAGCTTAATTTGTGAATCGAAGTTGTGTCGGTAAATTTGTTTTCAAAGAGTCAAAAAAGTGAGTCATTGTAATGATTGTGATAGAGTCAAATAAAATTTATATTTTTTTGTGTAATTAAGTGTCACTTGTGTCAAGTCAAGTATTGTTATTGTAAAAGTCGTGTTGTTTGTAAGAGTTGAAAAATTGTTGCAAAAAAAGGGACAAATGAGTGCATTTTCGGTGTAATCCGACACTCGATTTTTAAGAGAAAATACAAATGAAAACTATTCCTGGCTTTGGGGGCTCTGCCCCTCGACCCTACCTTATATCGCGATAGGGAATGCATATCGTTCTCGACTATGCTTTATGTTGAGTTAGCCACGAAATTACTAGATGCAGAAGGCATAGGAGGATGGAGGGTGATCAACGCCTCTCGTCAGTCACCAACGACGGGGTCACATTCAAATTTGGTGGCATTTTTTTATATTATTTCAGTTGTGTGGTGTGTGGTTTCCTCCCCCTGTTTTGATTCAAATGAGGAAGATGTGCATTTTAGATGCTGAGAAAAGTTGTATAGGAGGGTAGCTGAAATGGAGTGATCCTCTGAGTGTAGAGATCCTTCAACTGTCGTACTTCTAACATTGATCGGTCGGTGAAACCTATCGTTCACTGGAAGTGAAAGCAGGAACTATTGAGTTTGTGTATGTAGGTGAATCGGTGGAAAGTGTGATCATCCGGTATGGGGTTCACTGTGGTGAAGCAGATTGGTCATGTGCAGTAAAATCCAGACAACAAGATCAAGCCAATAGTATGCAGACCTAAAAGTATGTGGAGGCATACGATTTTGGTTCCGGTTCTATGGTGCATTTTTTCGATGTTCACATAAAGGTGGTGAAGATTAGTGATTAATAATGTTCACACTAAGGGGGTAAATGTTAGGATTAATAGTGTTTACCATTATTAATCATAAAATATTATTTGTTTGGTTACGAGTTGTTACAAACAACTCGTAAAGATTTAGATATTTGTTATAGGATCCTTAACAGGACTCTTATTTTATAGGATGTTGTTGTACTACATTCTTAGTTATATAATATCCCTCCTTTGTATTTACAAGATAATATGATCATATATTGTTTGTATGATCTGTATGTGCTCATTCAATGAATTCTTCCAGATGACTTAACTTGGAAGCCAACACATACACATTTCAACGACACTTATAGAGTAGGGGTAATGAGACGTCATTTCCTTTCCTATACAACTCTTATATGGGTTATCACATTTGAGAAAATCGAATTGGATCCAAAAATTAACCAAATCCGATATTTTTCCGTCTGAAGCGGCTAGAAAATTTGAGGATATAGTTAAAGTGGGAGAGTAAAACTAGACCTCTCTCCCTATACTCTTCCTTTGGTAGTAGGATTGCCAAATCGTCAGTTTTTCACACACACAAAATCAGGTTGGGAACATATCAATCCCTACCGCAAAACATCTTTGTCATCAACAATATTGAAACATCCAATCATTCAACATTGCAATAATCAATCTTGGTTAGTGCTCCTCATAACGGTTCCATGTCTCTTGTCACGCCATATGGATCGACACATTGATCCATGGTTTGTCATGCTATGTGTTCTCACTTGGCACGTACTTCTACCAAATTTGTACATAATTTTGCGACATGGGATTCTCTAGAATTATCTCATGTATGCATCTCTATCTACTTTATGTTACCAATATTTTTCTCACTAGCACAAAGTAGGGGATAATGTAGACACAAAATCGTGCACTTACTATTATTTATTATACCGCCAAGTATGTTGTTTTATATATGGATCTTACATAAGAAAAGTATTCACTGGTGACCCATACCATAGTCTATATACTTGTCTTGTTGGTTTTTATTGTTCTTTTCTGTCTCAATTATCATTCACACATCTAGTTCTGGTCAGGTCACAGGGATCAATGTTTATCAGCCTTCACTCATTTGTTGTCACCTGTCTCTAGACACCAGTGCTTAGGACTGGACACTAGTGTCAGACACCCCTGTCTATCTTGGGAACCCGTGTTCTCTTTATGTTTGATCTTATTTTTGACATTTTAGGTCATTCTTTTTAGTTTTCCCACTCATATCTTGAGCCACTAGTTGACATGTTAGGTCATTAGTGTTGAAATTCAAACAAGATATCCCTATATAAACACAACATACATACGATTATATGGGTGGGTGATTCTTATCAAGGGATAGATATCTACATACATCAAGGGACTGCATTTGGGCACATTTTTATCTATACACATTTCATAGGAAGGGAAGCTCATTCTATTCCATCCACACATTTACATTTTATCTAGCTACCTCCCGTTATCTTGGCCACATTGGTGCGCGGGTGACATAGGAGCACTATTACACACACAAGCACATAAAACTACACTGGTTCTGAGATGTAGTGTAATGATCAGTCGTAAGTTCACCATTCTGATAATTGATGACATTTTGACCCCTCATTTTGCATCTTTCTTCTTTAGGATTTGATGTCTTTTTTAGGGTTTTGCAAGAGGATCTTTGTGTGTAGGTTCTAGGTAACTTGAAGATCCAAGTGTGATATCAAGGAGACCAAAGGAAAACAAGTGCAAATCCCTAGTGACATGATAAAAAATAGGTTCCGACCATGTCTACAAACTTAGGTGCCCACAGAAAGGTCTTGGGTGCCCCGCGGGCACCTATCCTTGTCTAGACAACCTTGTCTTGCGATTTCGAGCATCTCTACTTTTTTTTGTACTTAATTATGATAGTCTGTGTTCAATTCCATCACATTCCTCAGTATGGCTTCACTTCAGGATAAGAGTAACTCAGATAAGTAACTCTCCCCTCTCATTTGATTTCATAATAGCAATTAAATAAATTGTATAACATCTATATTTTAGTTATAGAAGTCATTACTTTCATATTTTAATACAATAATTTCATATTTTATTAAATCACAAACCAGAGAAGGAGAAGAAAAATGATGAAGGTAAATAGAAGTACTTTAAAATAAAAACCCATAAGAAAGAAAGTATTGATCAAGAAGAACTAGATTATAGATTTACGGTTATAATAAGGAACTTGATGTCAAGAAAGAGCACACACTTGGAAAAAAATACAGTTATCATATTACCTACATAATAAAACTCCTCCATCAGTGAGGATTGGGATCCAAAAAGAGTTCAGACTAGACTTGCATGATAAAGAAGTAGAGAAAAGTAAGGCAATTACAATGAAAGCATAAACTCATGAGGATATAGAAAAAAATTCTTAATGGAAGACGATATCATTGCACTCAAAGAAATATCCAGGATGACTATTAAATGTGGCTTAGTGCATAATTTGAAACAATTCTCCAAATATTGGAACAAATAACATAAGAGTTTTCATGTCCATTGGATTGTGGCTGGCCATAACAAGAAAAATAAAATGTATTCAGAACATAAAGAACATGTCGTAAGTCCTCCATATACTTGAATATTGAAATATTTGATATAATAATCAAAAGGATAATTTTGGATCTAGGATAAGATGTTAATATCATATCCAAGAATACTTGGGAGAAGCTCGGTAGACCTTATTTAGTACCCATGAGATACCACATTGTCTTAGCAGATGGATCAAGTAAAACCTCTATAGGAGCACTAAAGAATGTCGAAGTAAATTTATGGGGATAAAGAAGATTGTAGACTTTGAAGTTGTAGAAAATGTAGCTACCAAGACTACATATAATTCCATTTTGGTCTTAGAATTATTTTCTAATTTCATTGGTACATTAAATTAAGAAGAAAAATAAGTCACCTTAGAATAAGATGGAATTTGAGTCCATGTACCGCTACAAGCAGGAATGAGTGCCACATAGTCGGAAGAAGTTTGGTATGACACTGATGACGAATATTTTGATGATATTCAAAGCATATACACTTTAAATTGGTTGACCAATATGGATAAAGACTTTGAACCTAATTATAATGGGTAAATTTCAGTTAAGAGTGAATCTCCCAATGAGAGTTCTGATAGCATTATAGAAGCATGAATACATGGATTCATGGAATCTAGGGTAAGAAAGTTACACTATGTAAGAATATTAACATCCCACATAATCACCTCGGACGATGATGACTCTGAACCCGCGAATGAACCAAGAGACATTTTTTCCCCATACAAGATAGATTTGAAGAAGAAGATGGGTATCATTTTGCTACATACAAGAAATATGATAAATCAATGAAGTGGTTATATAGACTAAGACGTAAAGCATCCCACAATACCTTACCAAAATATTCAGGGTTTGGTGATTTATAAGGATATTTAGAACAAATGGTAAAGATATTTCCTAATGAGACAACTCGCATGGAATCACTAGATGAAACCCTTACAATTGACACTAAAAGATGGTGGGTGACTCATAAAAATAATATATCCAATTGGAATTCCCTAGTCACATTATTGAAGAAAAGGTATTTAAAGAATGAAGGATATTATGTAGCCATACCATAATATATAGGAGAAGGGGACCCAAAAATCACATTTAGAAATATGAAAGACATTAAGAGTTATGCAGAGAGAATTATCCCTTGGTATAGACTCAATTATTTTTATAGACACTAAGACCCTTACCTAGGTCTTGGTATATGCATCAAGAAACAAGGAAAGAAACAAGAAACTGGGATCAAGTAGTGAAAGACTTTTGCCATGCCTTAAACTTCTATGATGTAGGTCTTAACACATTTCAGGAACTACAAAATATAATAAAATTTATATTCTTAACTCCAAAAGAGACCATGAATTTAGTTTCACAACAAAAACTAGTCCAAAAAGAGGAGACAAAATCATCAACAAGAAGATCCAAAACAAATCAAAGACATGACATACTATTTTACAGTGGAGAAACAAGAAAGAGAGGTAAAACTTGAGAATTTGAAATACAAAACAATATAAGGAGAAAGGTAAGTACTAGAAACCAAGGTAGAAGAAGAAAAGTATTTCTACCAACCTCAAAATTTGAGAAATGAAAATATTGGAATAAATGGAGAAGAGAAATTTGTAAAAAATAGGAGATTATTTTTTAGAAGAAGAAGTAGCCAAGGTGGTAGAACTACTTCAAGAGTTTCAATGATATATTCTATAAAGAATTCAAAGAGCTTCGTGGAATTCAATAAGAAGTGGGAACCATAAAAATCTAGATAAAATATGGGGTCAAAACTTTAAATAAAAAGACCCTATAGACTAACCCAAATCTCAAGATAAAAGTAAAAAATGAGATAGATAAGATGTTGAATGCATGTATAATCAAACCTGTTGATGATGTAGAATGGATAAGCCCTATGGTAGTCCAAAATAAGAAAAATGGGATAAATCAATACTTTGTGTGGACTATAGAGAATTAAATAAGGCATGTGTGTATGACCCATTCCCTACTGCATTCACAGAAGAGGTTCTAGAAAAATATCAGTGATAAGAGAGGTTTATTCATTCATTGATGGATTGTTCTAGCTACCAGTAGGTCCAGATTGCTCCCAAAGATCAACCCAAAACCACATTTTCTACAAAATTGGGTTCCTTCATGTACAAAGTGATGTCATTTGCGTTGAAAAATGCACCCCTTGTATTCAGCAAAATCATGATAAATTCCTTCAAAGATATTTTATTTATGACTTTCTAGAGGTTTATTTAGATGAATGGAAAGTCTATGGATTATTGAAAAATCATATACAAGTTCTCAGACTCATGTTCCAAAGATGTAGAGCACTGTAGATATCATTGAACTTGAAGAAATGTATCTTTTTTATCACGTTTAGCACATTGTTGGGTCATATTATTTGCAAAGAAGGGCTATTGATATACCTAGTTAAAACTGTCAAAAATTGTCACACTACCACCTCTAAAAGACACAAAAAGAGGTAATGATAATTTTGGGATATATTGGCTATCATAGAAAATTCATAAGAAACCATGCAGAAATCAGTGCCCCCTAGAAGAACTTCTTAAGAAAAGGACTAATAAAATAGATAAAATGGTCTAAAGCATGTATTGATGCTTTTGAGATTCTTAAAGATAAAATATTACATGCACCCATCTTGATATTTCTAGATTGGAATGTTCCCTTTCATGTGCATGTAGATGCATCAGGTATTATTATTGGGGCAATACTAACACAACCAAGGGAAAAGATGGATCACGCAATAGATTTTGCAAGCCACAAATTAGCTAAGGTTGAGAAAAATTATTATATAACTAAAAGAGAAGCATTAAGCATGGTGTATGCCCTACAAAAATTTAGACATTATCTAATGGATACACCATTTTTATTTTATATCAGACCATGAGCCTTTGAAATATTTTCTAAATAGGCCAATATTGTAAGGAATGAATATGTCGATGGTTGATGCTATTCCAGGAATTTGACTTTACCATATTAGTTAAACTAGGCATGTTAAATAATGGTCCATATTTATTTATCCATAATTGAAACATGAGAAGATACAAGACCTATTGATGATGAGTTTCCATGTTCCCATCTATTTATATTTGAGGCTATCCCTAAGGAGTTTGATGAAATAGACCAATTTCTAACTACTAGAGAATTCGTTGTGGAATATAAAAAGCAACAAAATATGAATTTACTAAGTCAGCCCCCCCAAGCCCCCCCCCGCCCCCCCCCCCCCCCCCCCCCCACCCTTACTTCAATCTAAGGAAAATTATATAAGAAAGGACAAGATGAAGTCCCTTAAAGGGTGGTTCTAGTAACATGAAAGAAACAATATTATAATAGAAGCCCATGAAGGAATAACAGGAGGACCACAATGGAGGAAAATCTATAAAAAGGAAGATAACGATGGAAAGGTTATGGTGGCCCACATTATTCAAAGATGCGCATAAGCATGATAGGTCTTGTGACATATGTCAATCGGGTTGGAAAAATGAATGCAAGAGATGAAATACCTCTAAGACCAGTGTTATCATTAGCCCCATTGAGAAATGGGCCATATATTTCATTGGTCCCATCAAACCAATGCCAATACATTCTCATGCTAGGTTTATCAAAATAGGGACTAAGTACCTCACAATATAGGCATGAGGCCACCCCTACCAAAAATATTGCACTACAAGAACAGTGGTCAAATTCATTTATGAGAACATTATAACTAGATTTGGATGCCCCCTAAGCAGTACAAGTGATCAAGGAAAACATTTTATTAATGCTACTATCAAATGAATTCTTTAGAACATTTCATGATAAATCATAACAAAAGTACACCATACCACCCTCAAGAAAATGGGATAATTGAGGCATTTAACAAGGTATTGGAAAAAGTACTTAAAAATATGTTCACTTGAAACGACAGATTGGGATCTCAAGATACCAACAACACTGTGAGCATACCGCATAACATATAAAAGGTTGACCAAATACACCCCATTCCAATTAAAGTGTATGGACTTGAAGCCATGGTGCCCATGGAATTTATCCTTCCAAGTCTTAGGGTGGAGAATAGATTTTAGAATGAAATGAAGATCCTTAAGTGCATAAAAGACCAATTGAATTGGAGAAATTTGATGAGAAAAGGTTCATAACCACTTACAATTAAACTCAAAAAAATGAATACGGAAAGCATGGCATGATAGACGCATAAAGAAAAAAGAGTTTGAGATAGGGGATTAAGTCTCATTGTATGATAGCAAATGGAAAAGGCCTGGAAAACTAAAATTTTGATGGTTATGGCCATACATTATCAAAGATATACGATCATCAGGGGCCTCTAAACTCTAAACTCTACAATACAAGGAATTCTTGGGATATGTCAATGGAGCACGACTAAAGAAATACCACACCTTGGACTAAAAAGATGTAAAAAAAAATCCATCCTATCTGAAAACTGGTAATTTGGTGGATAAGATGAGGAGGAGGATGAAAACCCATAAGGGCACCCTCTCTCTACTAAAAATAAGTAAGAAAGGAAAGAAGGAGAATACAAGAAGTAATGACATAAAGGAGGAAAGGAGAAGAAAAACAAGACCAAAAGAAAAATACATAAAGGAAGAGAACAATCTGCGAACTGAAGGAAGAAACAATCCGCAAAATAAAGGAAAAATCCATGGAGGAAGGATACCTGCGCAGCAAAGGAAAAAACCCACAGAAGAAAAAAAAATATTCACAATAAAGAAGTAGTCACTGAGGGAAGGAATACCTGTGCCACAAAGAAAAATCCATGTAGGAAATAAAATATCTATGTAAGGAAAGAAAAACTACATAATTAAGGAATAAGCTATGTAACAAAGTAAAAATCCATGGAGGGAAAGAATAACTTGAATAACAAAATAAAGCCATGAAATGTTGAAAATAATCACCCAACAAAGAAAAAGAATGTGAAACAAGGAAGAAACCACATAACAAAATAGACACCTGCGGAACAAAGGAAAACCTCCCGAATGAAGAACAAAAACTGTGGAAGCTGTGAAAAAAGGAAGAAAAGATGCAGATAAAAAGAATACAAACAAAACTCATAAAATTAAGAACACACTTTCCCGCCTAAAAAATAATAAATGTGGTAGGTGATGACATAAAAGTATACAAGCACAAGCTAATGAAGGAGCAAATTATAAAATCAAAAATATTAAGGGTGAAGAAGCGAAGTACAAAACTTCGAAGGACAAAGAGAGCTAGGGTACAAAATGCATAATAGAATACACAAGAATATGGGGACCCCTACTATTATCGAGCATAAAGACATACCACAACTAAAATTTCAGAAACATTCCATGAAATCCACTAATCATGATCAAATGGGATATTTTTCACACATCCCTTTTAAAGTCACGCAAACATGCAATATCCTGAAATATATACACTCGAAAATCGAGTATGATCATACAATATTGGATATTGATCAGAAATCATTGCTTTAACAAAACCCAATTATAGGAGAAATGGAGTATAAGAAAAATGTAAAAGTTATAGTGGAACTAAAATTTGATGTGTGGAATAGAATTCCCTACTCTGTTAGGGAAGATAATGCGATTAGATTTCTCCTCAGCTGCCTTCATAAAAAAATGCTTTATTTGGATCAACCCTACCAAATAAATGCACCAGTAATCAAAAGGGTTAGTTGGTTATTGGAAATAGGGTACTCGAAACTAACAAAGAAAAAGACACCAATGAAAACCACTGCATGGCTAATGGATGTTACAATGTCAAAGAGAGGGGTTAGAATCTGAGACATCAAGAACCATACTTTAAGGTATTCCACTAAGGCCATTTTTTTAGAAATATACCATACTAATAGAGAAGATGGTGCCCATGTACTTAGTGTACAAATTTCCCTAGATATGGTAACCTCCCACTCTAAGTACAATCTATGTGAAGTGTTAGCCATTGAGCTCCATGAGAACAATAGGAAGATTAAGGAGGGAAATCATACATTTTGATATAGGTCAATCTTATTATGGCTTGCAATGTACTTCACAAATACCCTCCCATCTAAATCAGAACCTGTTCAATGAATTCAAGACAAACCAATTTTAGAGAAAATTCTCGAACACATAAATACATTAAATCAAGTGCAACAAATCACATGTTTAATATGTTGGATAGATAATATATGAAAGATACTGGTTAATATATCAAGGATCTTAGAGCAAGTAATAGCTCAATTTGAAAATGAAGTGGTCTTCATTGCATACGTTGATTGCACATCCATAAGACCCTTCATTCTGCGGGTTGTACACATAGCCCCATTACCTTATGAGGTGTTAGATGAGATGGTAGCCATAATAATACAAGCAATTAGAAACCTCCCTATAGACCCTAATAATCCTGTACCACCAAACATAGATGATGTTATTAAAGAGATATGGGAGGAATTTAGGAAAAAATACCTTGAAGAATATGGCCAAGGAGAGAAAATTCGAGCAGGGCTAAAGACATACAAAATAAGAGAAAAGAAAGAAAAAAATTCTTCACAACCAGACACAAAAAATCAAAAGAAAATGGCCACAAAGAGAATACTGAAAGAATCAAAGATCCATGAAGAAGAAGAGGATTCAAAGGTAGAACCAATGCAAATATCATATTCAGGAGAAGAAGAAACTCCATCTTCTCCACTTTCACCTCCAGCCACAACACAAAAGGAACCAAGGCCATAATTTACTGAATATGTGGAGTCTTGGGAAGATTCCCAACTATTCGTAATTGCCTACATGTATTATATGACATGTTTAACTCTATTAAGAATCTCACAAGTGGCCCAATAGTATGAGGTACATAATAGTTGGCCATAAATAGAGGCTATAATCTATTACTTGAAGAAAATTACATTGGTAATATAAGATACTATCCATCTCCTCCCACATGTGTTGCTCAAGGAAATATAGGCCCAACTAGGCATGGAAGAATATACCATATTAGAATCTCTTGGGAAATAACTTAGATAGTTAAAATAGAAGATAAAGACAACTATCAAAGACAAAAACCACATTGAGGAGATCGAGGAATTGATAAGATTAATTGAGAAACAAAAGAAAGAAAAATAAGAGGATGCAAGTAAAAAGAAATAAAAATATAAGAAGAAACAAGAAGAAAAGAGAGGAAGATGAGAAACAAAAGGAATGACAAGAAAACAAAAGGAAAGAAGAAGAAATAAGGAGGAAAGAAGCAGAAGATTAGAAGAAGAAGGATGAAAATTTTAAGAAGGATAAGGGGGAAGTAGATAAGAATAAAAAGTAAGAAGAAGACAAGAAAAAGAAAGAAGAGGAAGAACAAGAAAAGAAGCAAGAGGAGGAAAAGAAGAAAAGGGAAGAAGAAGATACGAAGACAAAGGAGGAGAAAAAGAAGAGGGGTTAAGGAGAGAGAAAGAAAGAAGAGGAGAAAATGGAGGAAGAAGAGAAAAAAAGGAGGAAGAAGAAATAAAGAATGAAGAGGAGAAAAATAAGGAGGAAGAAGAAAGAAAGAAATAGGAGGAGAAAAAGGAGGAAGAAGAAAAAAAGAATAAAGAAGAAGATAGGTAGAAGGAAAAAGAGAAAAAGAATCAGAAAGAAAAGGAGGCTAAGAAAAAGGAGGAAAAATCTAAAATTATAGCTATATGAACAAGTGAAGAAACCCATGGTATAGCTCAAGCTCACTCCCCATGGGACTCATTGGAAAAATAAAACAAATCCTTCAACAGAGAAGATAAAAGTAATCTATACAAATAAAATAAGGGGTAGTGGAGCAGACACAAGAATGATATATAATACATCTGCACAAAATCTCACCCCTACAAAAATCTACATGCATCTAATTACTAGAGAAAAGTGCTAAACAAGACT
The DNA here is from genome assembly GCA_019776745.2 of Taxus chinensis. Lineage (NCBI taxonomy): Eukaryota > Viridiplantae > Streptophyta > Pinopsida > Cupressales > Taxaceae > Taxus > Taxus chinensis. The sequence goes on from CM034153.1 coordinate 396,339,472, forward strand.
AGATGAAAAGATTCCTAGATATGGAAGAGGTAAAGAACATAAACTAGCATATATAAAATAAACCAAACCACAAGTCCAAATTGATTCCAACCTTCAAATGGAGACAAAAAATTACAGACAATTTTGGCTGATAATACCACACCTCACGAAAGTGAAAAGAAAAAAATTAAAAAGAGGCAGTGAAAGAGTATAAGGAGAAACTAGCACAACCTCAAGCACTAGAAAATAAAAGGAGGAAGGACATGCAGAAATATCTCACCTAGATGGAAATAGAAGTTACCAATGCTTCAACATACTATGCCTACGCCATGGGTTGGCTAGGCTTGACTCAAGAAGATAAGGTGGATTTGGATAAATCAAAACAAAAACTCAATAAGGAGTGTGCCGAGTATGATATCCCTATAGATATTGAGGGTTCTTAATGAAGGAAGATTTCTAAAATCATAGAACAATATCATACCAAACAATAACAATGGGTAGAGAAGATTGTTGATATGTAAGAATATAACTCCACAATGGACAGAGCATTAGTACGCATGCAACAAGAGTTGAAGGTTTCCAAGTATGGATTTTTCCTACTTCAAAAAAATAAGTTTCCTACAAAGATTCTTCACTTAACTCAAGAAAATACAAACCTCTAGGTATGGAGACAAGAAATCAAAGAGAATTTAGACTAATGGTACCAATTTTAAAAGAAAATTATTTCTAAATGTGTAAAGTACATCCCATAAGCCACCACATAGGGAGAAAAAAAAGGAAAATTTTGTTGGAGATCCATCGTGTCCTGTACATCTATTTGGGAGAGTCAAGTGGGGGGACACTTCCCTACACTAGACACTAAGTTTCTAGTAAGTTGATGCCTTGGTTTTCCAAAATACAATTTTGAAGATAAGGTGCAAACATCAAAACTTTTAAAGGAAGAATTTTTTTTTCATCTTTTGGTTGTCTCAAGGAGAGACAATGTTTAAAGTTTGGGGGATGATGTGATATGGCCCTTAATTGCTAAATGGGTTGGAGATGGCTTCTCGGAGAACAACCATGGATTGATCTCATTAAGGCCAATATCTTGAAAACCAACAAATGTCTCTTTCCTTCATATGAACACCTTCCCCATGTTGCTATTTTCTAGAACAACTTGATTCTAATCAGGACTTTATCAAGCAAGGTTGAGATGGAAGTAGGAAATGGCGCGAGACAAATCAATTTTTGGGGAGATAATTGGTCTAAATTTCAGCCTCAATTATTAGATTTGGTGGCAGGCAAAGGATAAGTCTTGAACATAAATCTGGTACTGAATTCTTGATTAGCATGGAAATTGGTGGAAATAAGAGAGATGAAATAACTCCAGTGGATTAGTGAATTGAACTCACTTGTTATCCTCGACTTCAGGAGCACCTGGACCTCATCCCCTTGAATCAGCAGGTGGAAGTCAGGAAGAAATTTCTCTGGCACAAATCTAGAGATGAGATTATATGGGTTACAATCGGATATTAATTCTTACTTTGAGAATACTCAGAGTTGAGTTTTGTATTGGAGTAAGATTTGGATGACTGAGCTAACCCCGCAAAATTAAATTTTATTTGCTCATGCTCAGAGGTATAATTATTATCTAATGAAAAACCTAATGACGAAAGGATCATTATGCCTAATAGGGTGCACCTTTACAAAAAATATTCTAGGATATTAAGCACCTTTGTGTCCACTGTGTTATGCTTCAAAATCTGGAGATATGTATTTCGCAAGTTCAATGTTTTTTGGACTGTGCCTAAAGGATTTCAGTTAGTTTTGGATCAATGGAGTCTCTCCTTTAAGGCACTGTGTTTGTGAAAGACTTTGGAACTAGTCACACGGCCCCATATTATCTAGAGGATTTGGAGATAGAATGATCTCATTTTTTAGAAACAGACAACAACATTAATGAGTCTTACTTATTAAATTGGTCATGTCATTAAGATAATATTGGAGATTCAAACCTCCGCAAAAAGAAATATCCTGAGAATGAAGAATATATTCTTTCCAACTGAAGATAGGATCCTGGCAATTTTAGATTAGGAATATCCCCAAACATTGATAGGTCTCTGATTCATTTGGATCCCTCCTGAGATAATGGGCATAAACTAACTTTGATGGTGGCCATCCAAGTATACGTTTTTGTCTTTGGGTGAGGTGTAATTCCATGGATCATAAATTTGTTTATTTGTTGCTTATATTATGCTGGTAAACTGGGTATTCCACAAATCATTATGCATAATCCTCCCTAGCTTCTCTATGGGGGTAAGGGTTGCGGCAAAGATTAATAAATTACAAGAACTTATTTTTGGAAGGAGATTCGGGCTAACATCATCAATCACGCTAATCAAACTTTCTCCTCCTAGCTGTACTGTCAGAGGACTTTACTTATGGAATCCTATAGTATTTGTCTACAATTTCAAGAATATCATCATTAGTCATCGTAGGAGGAGGGAAATAAGGTTGCGATACGCTTATCCAATGTTGGCATCACTAATAATCTAAACCATATGGATTAATGAAATTACATCCTTAAGAGGTGCTATTATACCATTAATCGGATAATATGGGCATTCAAATGCAGAGTAAATAATAATGGTATGGAGTGGACTTTAGAAAAGGTGAAGATCACACATGTGAGAATTATCATCCTAATTACGGCCACCTTAATGCCATGAACCGCACACATTGATAGGTCTGACACCGGGATAGACATAAGGAAGGAAGAAGAGAAAATATTCACATGAGGGTTTTGGGCAAAAATTTTCGAATATCAAGGAGAGAAAAAATGATGGGAGGTCCGTCATTCCAAATTGGCGGCTTGTATGATCTGGCCTATAAGAACTAATTAGGAGCTATGAAACCTGCCTACACAAGGGAAACATTTCCAATTTTAATAAACGCATTCCGGGCCACGATAAGATATTTCGGTTTATTATTTTTGTAATGGGCTGGAAGGATAGAAAGGTGAAATATGGTGGCCACCTGTTAACATTAATCAAACTTGATAATGAGTCTCAAGCCGTCGAGTTGGAGGTTATCACTTTTTCACATAAGGATTGAACATGGTTTTCAAGGCTAAGAATTGAATCTGATGAGGGAGCTTAGTTCTTTTAATTTGTTTAGTGGGCATTAGGGTAAGTTCTATTCCCAGGCCATTTGATAAGTAACAACTATGATGGTGGTATATTACTTGGAAGGGGATACAAATTTCCCTGTTAAACAACCTGGTCTTTCTAAATCATTTTAGAAGGATATTTATCGGTCTGCTTCCCGTCACTACCTCTAATTTCCGTTCAGCATCACTCCATTTTGGACTTTCAAAAGCACTCTTCTGTTACCCCTCTCTCATAAGCCTCATCTCCTTCGCTGCTGTTCCATAAGCTTTGTGTCTCCATCGCAAATTCCCTGGCTTCCCAACCACTTCCAAGTGATGATGCATGATTCACTACCTCCTCGAACCTCCACTTCTCCACTCCCATATTGGACACCCCTTCCAAACACATAGACGCAATAACCCCAAGTTCCTAAGACGACAGCTCCTACTCTATCTAGGTTCTCAAAGCACCAAAGAGGCTGGAAGTTGCGCAAAATTTCTGACATATCAATATGTTGTCCTAGAGATGGCCCTTGCACAGGAGGTTAATAACATGCCTCAAAGATTAAGTCTCTTGAAGACATAGATTAAGTCTCTAAGAAGGAACCTGTAGCACATTGCAAATAGAAAGCCAAAGAAAAAGTGATGATGAAATGAACATTGGAACGATTCAAATTGCTAACATTTATAAGAAGCTAACTCTCTGGATAGTAGATTGGGGAATACAAAGACAGCATGATCACAACATGGCTATGCTCAGGCCATTAGTGACTTCTTAGAGCAACATGTGTGAAGCATTACTGCGTGCTTAATAATGGTATGCCCTGACAGCTATTTGGGGGAATGACAAGAGAGGAGCGCAGACCATCTTGTAGATTGAATGCATCTTAACCACGCAACGCACATCACGCCACATTGTGTTGTTCACCTTGCTGTCAAACTATCTAGTCAGAATCGATAGAGCAATCTAGGAAGTAAACTCACTCTACATCGTGATGGCATACGTCATTTTGGTCGCCTGCTCTTTTTTTTTTGGGTCTTTTTATCTATTTCTTTTATGTCGCTTTTGTGGCTATATTTGTGTAAGTTTATTTTTTGTTTTTGTTTCTTCTTCTTTTACTATTTTGGTTACTACGCTGGAGCATAGTGTTTTATTTTAGATTTTGATCCTCTTTCTATTATTCCTTTATAGCTATATTTGGCTATTGACCCCTTTTGTACCAGGGTCTAGTCCGGCTTAAAAAACTCTTTAACGCAATAATACAAAAATGTAATTCACCGTTTGATATACTAAAATGGTAATGGTGATATTATAGTGAGAATGAGTCAACTTATTATTTAGAGAGTGGTTAAAAGATAGAATATGTTGAATAAATTCTAATTATGTATTTATGGCCAAATTGATGTAAATTTCAAAATGTTTATTTCTAAGTTCCCCGACTAAATATAGGATAATACACATTGTCACTGTCAGATAATTTAATATATTATTGATTTTAAAAGAAAGAGGAACTATAAACCCCTCAATATCCCTCGATCATAATTAGATTTTGATTAAAAATTAGCAAGTTTTCCAATTGCATCTTGAATGTTTTTTGAATCTCATATTTTGTTTGACATTATACTTTTTTAGCTAAGTAACCATTTTTCCAGTATCATACGGCATTTTGGGAGGCACAAAAGACTTTTTAGGCTCACTTAGGTTGGCATACATGGCATGCATCAAATATAGATGAAAGTTTTGAACATGGTGGCACACTAAAATTTTGAGTCACTCAACACGTAACACATTTGGATACATAGAAGGAAATTAGCAATTGGTGGGCATCCATTAGGGAATAAATACACTTCCACATGAAGTTTGCTAAAGAACTAATAACCTTCTCATATACTAATGTGCGTAACTTTGGATGGTGGCAAAAAGGATAGAGAAGGGATATGAACTAAAATAAAGGAGCAGTCACATTAAGAAGGAATTGGGTGAGAACAACATTAATTTTAATAACTATTTTTGAGCTATGTGAGTTAGCCACATATAAGAGTTAAAACACTTAAGCTAATATAAGGTTAGTGACATCTTGAATGCAGCACCACCTATAGATTCTAGTTAACTTATTGTAATTGATTCTTGAAGCACAGTTACTATTGTGATAAACTACGGAAGGGAAAGATCCCAAATTAGATAATCCCTTGAGGTGTTCATATAGGGGTGTAAAAAATTCGATTGGTTATTGTTATAAAGCATGAATTCATGGTTAAACAAATGAAAGGGTTATTCTGTGTTAGTTGATTATGTCTTAGTAACTGTTTTCTCTATAGCTTATGAATAGTATGCGTATGAATTTGTAATCATTGATTAATCAAATAATTTTGAATCTATAAACATCATGATGCAATGAAAATGATCATGACCATTCTTTCTCATGCCTTGGGTGAATGTATAAGGGAAAATAAATATCTTGAGGATATGTTGAATGAGGCATCATCTTTACAGTTATAGCATAGCTGGTAACTTTTTCCTTTGGTAAGCAATTAATGTTAAGGTGGGTAGAATGGAGAAATATTTTGTGCATTACTATTATCCCGTCCGGCATTATGTTGTCATGTATGGTATTGCCAAAACATTGTTTCATCTTACACAGAGATATATTGAGCACTATATTGAAAGGCTCAAGATGAAATAGCATCACAAATTATCCCAATTGGCATATATTTATTGCCAAAAAATAAGTATAGAGGACCCTATATGAATCTTTATAAGCGAGACGTTCTTTACTAACTCCCTATAATCTTGTATGCTTGATTAGTTGCATTTTTATGGCCCCAAATGTTACACACAATGGACACATGGTCAATTTTTGGTTAGAAAATCACTTCATAGTCTATGTTATAGATCAAATTTTCCATGTACTCATGCATTGAGGAACTATAGTGCACTTATTCCAAAGAACATGAAAAAAATTCTAAGATACGTTCCATCCTTAGAAAAGAAGATGACATAACGCTGGGATTGCGAATTTCCTTGTTGATTAAAAAAACCCAACTCTGTGTTGTGACTAGTGTGAAAGGTTGAGAAAGTAGGATACAACATATTAAAAAACTCAAATGGACCGCATAAATGATTGAGCACTTAGGATCAATGATATGGGAAGATTATGGAAGGATTTAAATAGAACGAGGTCTTCACTAGGGTGAATCATACTAAAAGTGGCTCGTGAATACACGAGTGATTAAGAATTATGTGAAAATGAACATTACAAATAGAAGGCATGATAGAAACATATATATTTTTGTTAGAAGGAAAAAGAGTAATAGGTGGGAGAATCTTTAACGCACAATAAACCCTAATGGCCTCCTTTCCTAACCCAACGTGCATTCTCGCATGCCCCAAATGGCTGGGTCTCTTGACATTGCCATAATTTAAGCATTAAACTAATTGTGACAAGGATTTGGAAAAGGGAAAGGAGAAGTAACTAATGATGATGGCATCAAATTTTTGGGTTACAAACTATGTATAACGATTTAGACAAACCTATTAGAGACCATCTAGGCCTTTTGAGTCTAGCATGGAGTCTATGCACAGACAATTTGATATGATGATAGTGGGCTAGTAATCATATCTGGTCTCCACAAGAAGGGTAACTACCAACCATTACCCTGACAAGCTAGGTACTTTCCATTTAAATTTAATAAATATCATGATGTACTTATAACAAAAATAGGTTGTGTAGCTATAATAAATACTAAAAATCTTATAAAAGACATCCTTTAAGATCAGCATTTGCAACAGGATCATATCGTACATTTGAATCCTTAACTAGAGTTTCCAACAGCAAACTTTGTGTGTCATTGTCTAACAAATTAATCTTTATTTTCTATTTATGAAGTAGACTAGTTGCAATTGAAATGCCAAAGTTAATGTACCTTGCATAAAGATAATTTTTGACTTAGGAAATTCTATAGTTTTCAACTAGGCCACGCGCCATGAATGCAAGCAAAAAAATAATCATAATGGGTTTAAGAGTTGTAGTTGCATGACTAAGAATTAGAAATGATGCATAAATTTAGGAATTATTGTTAGTAGCTCATGTGATGCTGTTAGTACTTACATTTTATGTGAGATATATTGTTTAGAAATATTTTAATTAGAAGAAAAAATTAGTATTGGTGTTGGTGTGATTTATTCAGTTGTAATTGTGTATACACCTAATTTTTCCCACCTTTGTCATATTTCATACCTGTTAGCAAACATTTCGCTTTGTGTAATAAGTGTTCATTGATGCATCTATTTATTAAGCTGTGTCCTTAATGGGGGGGCCTACCAGGATGAGGTCTGTATCTCACATAGTTCATATGGGTAGACATAGTACATCAAGGAGTATTGCTATGTGGTCCCAGCCTTAGTTGTCCTTACATCAATAATCCTTTCCCTTTCTTTTCACATAAACATTACAAACTTGAAAAATTACATGCATTTCACCACTGTGCACCTTATTTAATTCCTTGCTTGATCATGACACGTCTTTTTTATTTTTCATGACATTTAGCATCCTTGGTCTATGTCTTCGGCTTCATCGCTCATAGGCACATTGTATCTTACATTAACACACTTTGACATTCCTAAAAGGAAGAAGCCAGAAAATCAAAATTCCATATGGCTCTTATCTTTTGTGTTAACTTCGTATCTTCTTAGTCAAAACCCTTGGTTCATATTCACTTAATTGGATGGATTGGCACTCTTCTGCCTGGTTAGATTTTTTGGGCACTACTGGGTTTATAGTGATTCTAAGAAAGGAACGGTGTTCCCCTTCTCTACCTAATAGTGATTCTCTCTTAGTGTGTTGCTTCTCTGGAGAGATAGATGGCATCAAAGGACCACCCCACAGGTAGTTTCTCTAACTCTCGTTTCATTTTTCTAGAGTAGGTTCATTTCCCTTCCCCATTTCTCTATGTTTATCTTGTGATATTTGTAGGCATCGATCTAGTTAGCATAGTGTCTCTTATTTGCTCATATCCTTTAGCTTCTCTTATTTACATTTCATTTTATTTGCATGTGTGGTCCTATCCACTATCACGTAACCATCTTTCTCACACATTTACTGATATCCATTCCTTGGATGGTATCTCTTGGGACGTTACTACCTTACTATTATCACAGACCTTGACAACCCTAGGTTACCCTCAGTGTAGGGAATACTGATCTGATCTGTATATAGGACATAGCCGCTCAATGTATCCCTTAAAAAAAATCAACGCATTGTGTGTCATTTGATGATGTTTCTCCTATCTTTTGCCCTCAATACCCGTGTAGAATGAATACTTACGGAGTGTAAGCCATTGATACACATTCTTGGCTTGCTCATAGCATTTTTGGTGAACTTGGAAGGAATCCCTTAGCACACCTCCTGATCAAGCATCAATTTCATTAAAAGCATTCATCTACAACTACTTGATCTTATTCCAAACCAAACGTCAAAAATTATAATGGAGCTCAAAGAACAAAAATTTTGCCTCCAAAGACACATCTTCCACGGAAATCTTGTCTATTTGCAGGAATATGCATTTCTATGACACCTTTAAGAAAGCCCTTATTAAGCTTTCTAGGCTCGGTTGATCCTTTCCTATTCCTATAATTTTTTCTCCTGGCAGCTATTAGGCCATTGTGTAAACCTTGACAATGTTGATTTGTCTAGAGCACATAGTTTTCTAGAACCACATTTAGCTCCACAAATCATAGAAATGTCACCTTGAGGATAAATGTTTTTTGGCACAACTAAAATCCCCTGAATTTCCCAGCGAAGATATTCGCGTTGTGGGGTGTCCTACATCTCCTCTTCATGCGTCTAAATGCTCTAGTTCTCATCTTATAAGCACTAACATTCCTAGTCACGCCCAATCTCAACCCGTGATACTATGCTAAATCGCTCCTGACCTTGGCCCTCTAATAGTTGATCCATTCACCTAGTAGAATGTAATGTGTTGAGTTGAGAAATAGATCCAGATCCATCATTTCATTAAAAATCTAAAAACCAATGAGTACTTTATCCGCTTGCCAAGGATGGAGGATTCTAAAAAAAGATATCGCAAATGATACCCTATACATTATCATGCCTTAACCCTAATCAAGATCCTTCTTCCCCCTGCTCTTTCCTTCTTTCTATTCTTCTGGCTCCTTCCAAGCCCGCCCAAAGGAAGCTCAAACCCAGGAAAACGATGTAGAGACGCCAGCCGAACAAATTCGTTGGCGTACGAACAAGTGAAAAACAACCGGAAGAAATACAGCCAAACAAGGCGAGGTGCTCGGTGCACAGAAAAAACCAGGGAGCGAACTCGCCCTCACTCACAGTGTACTTGGATAACAGAGACCTTTTCCCTTCCGTCCGCCGTGGCGTACCTGCGCCTTCCCCCCCTTTTCCCCGCGCCTCCTGCCCACCCCCCCCCCCCCCCCCCTGTTTCTTCCCCCCCGCTCCTCTCTCCGCGTTCCCTTACCTCTTATCTCTTCCCCCCCTCTGGTCCTTCCCGCCACCACCCCTTCGTCCCCCCCTCTCTTTCTGCTCTTCCTCCTTGTTCCTTCCTTTCCTCCTCCTCTTAGCCTTCTTGTCCTTCCTCTTCAGCTTCCCGTTTCCTCGCCCCCCCGCCGTGCCCTTCTTCCCCCCCCCCCGTCGGTCGCTCCCTCCGCTCCCTCTCTCCTTGCTCTCGTCCTACTCCCCCCCCCCAGAGCACGTTGGGAACCCACAGGCAAGGGATGAAGGAAGCAACCCAAACACCCCCAACAGACCGCTGCGAAGACCAAACACAAGGCAAAAAAAGTGAAAACGGTACCTTACCTCAGCCTGGACAACACCAAAGGGATCCTGAAGAGGAAACGGAGGATGGTTACCACAATCCCAGACACCCGTCACCGACCGAAAACCACGGCAAGCACGATCAAGGCACATCGAGCAAGAGAAACACACGCAGGAATCAACGGCTGGAGAAAACAAGATCACACCCGGCTGCCGGACCGACACAGGGGCTGACCAAGGAACACTAACCCCATAGTGCGAGCGGGCCCAACGCACGAGGAAAAAAAACGAGTGGGGACCGCAGGCGGGAACGGCAATAAATAGACCGATCACGGGGGCGTGATAAGGGCGAAACCACCGCAAATGTAAATCAGAGTGACCACGCGGGGAAAAGAAAAAAAAAGAAAAGAGAGAGAAACGCCAATCAATGAGCCGAGCAAGAACTATCAAAGAGGGAAGTAGCACAAGAGGGGGCAAAACCAGGACACGAGCAGGAAACGGCGGAAATAAGAGATAAAATGGGGCAGCGAAATATAGCCAAGGGCGCCCCGGTGGTGGGTAAGGCATAAAGAAAAAACGAGGCCAAGCCCAGGGCAGAAAAAACAACAAGAGCTATCAAGACAACCTCGAAAGGAGGATGGAACGGTACCACAGGCCCAGGAAGCGGCGAACCGCTGCTAGGGACAACCCACGAACGCGGGATCCCATCACGAGGTATTAGGGACCCGACCAAGCAACAACAACACCGAGAAGCTCGCCCAGAATAAGTGAGGAACACGTGAGCAAGCGACCGTGCGCAGAGGAGTAAGGGGTAAAAAACACTCATCTGACAAGAACTCCTCCCTGGCAGTAATTCTTAGCATGAATCTCCTAAAAACAAATGAGTAGGCTTTATCCACTACTAGCATGGATCCAAATGTAAAATTTAAATGTTGCAAAGAGAATCCCAAAATTTGGTGCATAAACTATACCTCTTACACACAAACTCCCCCATTGGTGGTCACATGGGCATCTCATTCCTCTTCCTCCAGTCTAAAACAATATGTTAGAAACTATCCAAAATAAGCCCAAATTTTCCACACCAATCCATACTCCCGAAATCACAGAGTTATACATCCCTCTATACGCTCACTCATAAGTAGGCTTGTAAAAACAAAATGTCACCGTCCTCTATTTCGCTTGTTCCTTGTGAAATAATATTCCTATAGCGCCAATGGTGCTAAAACTATTTTCGCTAGCCATCAGATAGGCCATCAATCATGTGAAAATTTTTTAGCATGGCCAATGGTGTCTAATTTTTTTTCTTGACCACAAACACCACACACCTATGACAAATATTCTACATGGGCAATGGTTTATAAAAATATTTCTCTAGCCACACACACTATGAAAACCATATGAAAATAAAACTTATAGGCGGGCTAATGGCATAGAGTGATGAAATACAATTTTCAAAAGTCTCCTTGATACACTTGCTTCTTCTACCTTCCACTTCTGGGAGCTTCATTCATCTCTTATCCCACTATACAACTTAGTCATGATGAATACGATCCTTTGAAACACTTTATCAACTCCATAATCAAGTGCCTTGTTTACAGCAAACCTCAGCCTATGTCAAACGCCACCACCTAAGCATCTCCATGACAACATTATTTGACACGACATTCCCTTTCCTCCTCCTCTTTAGGGAAGAGTCCCACATGGCATGAAACAGGGAAAGCATCTACGCTAACAATTTGATGATCTCTCGTCCATTCATACGTACCTTACTCGACATTATCACTCTTTCCATTCTCTTTTTGATACCCTCGCATATCCTTATGAACGCGTGCTCGCACATAGATGATCCACTCTTTTCATTTCGGTTCAGATTGGTCCACACTACGGTCAACCTTTCTCTCATCAATGAAGGATTGACACATGTGTTGGCATCATTATACTTCATTAGGATCTTGGCTATTTATCCTACACCAATTGTGACGAAATCAATCATGACAACCCAACCCTATGAATATTTTGTTCCCTCATGATAAGTCTATCTATATTCGTTGATTGTCACACTCTTTCCTTCTTTAGCTTGATCTTAGGATTTTTCAACATTTTCTCACCACGCATCCTCATATAGGATTATGACCTTTCTTGATCTATTATTACTTTACGCCTCATTCCCTGCCTTATGTTGAGGTGCCATGATCTCAATGAGCCACCTGCATCTAGCTTGGCCCTACTTTGGATCTATTCATCCTTTCACCTTAGATCTTCTTGCTATCCATTAGATGTTGGTGGGCCCAATTCTGCCTATTTTTGGTTCTATACACTCATATTTTCTATTAGAAGTCATTGTGGTATTATGAACATCCTCATTTAGGATAATGGGTCTTGCTTGGATTTATAGTACCTTTCTACTACCATATTCTTTATCACCCCAGCATCTACCATCTACCTCATGCTATTTACACTTTTCAGAATTGTTATCATGGCCCTTCCTTTATGCTAACCATACCATCTTCTCTTTACTACTTACACACCTTTGGGTTTATGATTCCTCTCCTGGGTAGCTTTTTAAAACCATATGGTTTTTGCAGCTTTTTATTCTTTGGGCTACCACCATTTGGCTATGACATTATGACATCTTAATCACCTCTGAAATAAATCTACTGAATGGACCTTAGTTAGGAGATTTATGTCTTATTTTACTGATGATCGCCTTAGTGATTATCCTTTCAATTTTTCTTGCTCCATGGGTTTCTTACAACATTGATTGGGGCACCTTCCCATGATCGGATGAGGCAAAACATTAGGTAATAATTGGTGATATATTTAGCATTTTAACAATTCTTTATATGTCTTACTTTCATATCTAGTTTTTATTCTCTTTTTGGATTGTTTTCTTATGTTGACGCATCCCCATGTTTCGTTTTGCGACATGCGATGATAAGCAGATAGGACATATGTATAACACTAAATGTTCACTTTTTATCGAATCATACAATTACTAAAATTATTTTTAGCAAATAAGGGCACTTATATGCCTATTATTGACAGGGTGTCTTAAAGGGAGCTACCAGAATGGGGGATGACTATTCATATAGTCATTATGGATTGATATAATATTAGAGAGAGTATTCATTGTGTTACGCAAACTTAGTTTTGCCTTGCATTAGTAATCTTTGTCGCGCTTCTGTCTCATGTACACTTACAGCAACCACACCTTATTCATTCACTTACTTGATCCATACACTCTCTTTTTCATTTTTCATGAGCATTTAAGCATCTCTTGAAAATGCCATCACCTATGAGAGATGTGTCGGTGTTAGGATTTGTCCCCTAGGCCAACGCACTCTTGCCAGTGCCCACGGGTGATGGCGTCCTATATACACTTGCCGACAATTTAACATCATAAAGGAAGGAAGTAAGTATCATAGAACTTCGCATCTTCGGCCGACTCTTTTGGCGCCAACTTCTCACATCTACTTTTCATTCTCCTTTGGTTCATCTTACAGTTGTCTTGTATTAGATTGGGCATTCTTCTTCTGGTTATATACTTGCACTAACCGTTTTTCCTCTATATTGATTCTAGGACAAGACATTGTTCCCCCTCTCTCCTCCAATATGATTCTCTCTAAGTGTGTTATTCTATACGGAGAATATAGATGCCTTAGCTACCACCCCACAGGTAATTTCTTTCTCTACTCTCTTTCTATTTTTCATATATTAGTTCATTTCCCTTCCTATTTCTTTATGTTAGCTTAGTGTTATCTGTACATGATAATAGTTAGGCCATATTGCTCTTAATTGATCATCTCCTTAGCTTCCTTATTTACATTTAATTTATTGTAGTGCTATGTTTGCCTATCCATTAATCGATCTATGGCCTTTCTCCCCCATTTCGCGATATCCTAGGAGGGTGTTAGAAAGTCAAAGGTTCAGGAGAATAGTAATAGCTTCATTTCTTCTCTTTCTACTTACTGATATTCAAACACGCATTGATATTGGTCACAAGGCATTATTAAAAAATAGAATATATTGCAGTAGTTGTATTTCATCACAACATTTATTACAGATCCTCTCTAACAATCACATTAATCTAACTCTAAAAAAAACAATGTTCGCCGCATACCTATGGCACTCCATTATATGGCTACATAGTAACAACCCTCTAAAAACATCTATCTTTTGTCTCTCATATGCAACGCTTCTCAACAATCTCTGTTTGCAGCATGAACTCAATCTTACCTAGATGGTTTGCACAACATTAATAATATTGATAATAAAACAATATCGATTGTTTTATTATCTCATCCTATTAACTATAATCACCAATCCGTAAATACTATTACTGATATGTAATATTACATTCACATTATATTTACTATTTATTATCCATGATAATATTTAAATCCTCATTAATAATTATCAATCCCTACTGTTCCCACACAACATAGAATATCTCCAATAGAGGGTACTTACTCTCTCTATTTTTATAAGCTACATGATTTCAAAACCCTAGGTGACTAATGTCGGGATTATTGTCCTCATATATATGTGACTCTTATGCTTGTTTTATCCCGCTTTAAATGACTTATTAGGTGTTGGTTCATGTGTGTCGCCTATTTTTTTTCTTTCAATATCATTTTAGAAGGAAACTTATTAGGTGGCAAGCCATTGATACAAATTCCTGGTTCACTATAAACAGAACGAACGCACAAGAATAGTTTATTGTTGATTTGTTTTGTTAAAACTATATCTCTACAATGTAAAGAGTTGCATCAAATACATCAATATTATAATGTCTCATATGATGGAGTATTAGAATAACCTGATTTTAATTGTGTGTTTTAGGCCATACAATCTGAACCACTCTTCTCATTGGTATAAGAGGCAGTGTTAAGATTGGCATATGTTGTATCAGGCATGGTTAAGACTTGCATTAGTGGTACTCATAGCTGTTAGTACTTGCATTTTTGGAGCATATCATTTTAAGACTTGCAATACGTAATATGTTTTGATGAGTAAATGGTACTCATAATTAGTTTTTTTTTTCCTTAATCTATGAGACTAGTTTCATCATTCTTAGATATATTCAGAAACGAAGGAGTATAAGAAATCTAAGACTTTGGCAGCCCTGAGGCATAAGAAGGTGCTTTTCGGACAATCATGTTTTGGCCCCCTCACCCACATTTTTTCTACACAAACTGTTTTCTTTTTTTTTTTTCAACAACTCAAAACATATGCATAATCCCTAGCTTCTCTATGGGGGTAAGGGTTGCCAAAGATTATAATATACAGAACTTAATTTTGGAAGGAGATTCGCTAAACATCATCAATCACCTAAATCAAATTTCTCCTCCTAGCTGTACTGTCAAGGACTTTATTATGGAATCCATAAGTATTTGTCAAAATTTCAAGAATATCATCATTAGGCATACTTATAGGGAGGGAAATAAGGTTGCGGATACCTTAGCCAATGTTGGCATCAATAATAATCTAACCATATGGGATAATGAAAATTACATCCTTAAGGAGGTGCATTATACCATTAATGCGGATAAATATGGGCATTCAAATGCAGAGTAGAAATAATAATGGTATGGAGTGGACTTTAGAAAAGGTGAAAGATCACACATGTGAGAATTATCATCCTAATTACGGCCACATTAATGCCAATGAACCTCACACATGTGGATAGGTTCTTACAAACCGGGATAGACATAAGGAAGAAAAATATTCAAATGAGGGTTTTGAGCAAAAAATTTGTAGGAATAGCAAGGAGAAGAAGAAAATGGGAGGTGCCTCATGCCAATTGGCGCCTTGTAATGATCTGGCCTAGAAGAATAATGAGGAGCTATGAAACCTCTTACACAAGGGAAACATTTCCAATTTTATAGAACGCATTCAGGGCCACGATAAGAATATTTCGGTTTATTTTGTAATGGGCTGGAAGGATAGAAAGGTGAAATATGGTGGCCACCGTGTTACTATTAATCAAACTTGATTACTGAGGCTACAAGCCTCGAGTTGGAGGGTTATCACTTTTTCAGCATAAGGATTGACATGGTTTTCAAGGCTAAGAAATTATCTGATGAGGGAGAGTAGCTTGAATTTGTTTATGTGGGCATTAGGGTAAGTTCTATTCCCAAGCCATTTGATGAAGTAACAAATATGATGGTTAGGTATATTACTCTGGAAGGGTGATACAAAATTTCCCCTGTTAAACACCTGGTCTTTCTAAATCATTTTAGAAGGAAATTTACGGTCTGCTTCCCGCACTACCTACTAAATTCCCTTCAGCACTCCATTTTGGACTTTCAAAAGCACTCTCATGTTATCCCTCTCCACTAAGGCCTCATCTTCCTGCTCCATAAGCTTTGTGTCTCCATCCAAATTCCCTGGCTTCCCAACCACTCCAAGTGATCTGCATGTCACTACCTCCACTTCTCCCACTCCCATATTGGACACCCCTTCCAAACACAAGACCAAGAACCCCAAGCTTCCTAAGACTGACAGCCCTCACTCTATCTAGGTTCTCAAAAGCACCAAAGAGCTGGAAGTTGCGCAAAATTTTCTACATATCAATAATGTTGTCCTAGATATGGCCCTGCATCAGGAGGGTAATAACATGCCTCAAAGATTAGAGTCTCTTGAGAAAGAGATGAAGCATCTTAAGAAGGACCTGTAGCACATGGACAAATAGAAAGGCCAAAGAAAAATTGATGATGATAATGACATTGGGAAGGATCAAATTGCTAACATTTATAAGAAGCTGAACTCTCTGGATAGTAGATTGGGGAGAGAAAAAGACAGGCATGATCACAACATGGCTATCTTCAAGGCCATTAGTGACTTCTTAGAGCAACATGTTTGAAGCATTACCGTGCTTAATGGGATCCCTGACACTATTTGGGGGAATGAAAAAGAGAGGAGCCAGACCATCTTGTAGATGAATGCATCTAACCCAACGCACATCACCACATTGGTGTTGTTCACCTTGCTGCAAACTATCTAGTCCAGAATCGATAGAGCATCTAGGAAGTAAACTCACTCGGGATGGCAGACGTCATTTTGGTCCCTGCTCTTTTTTGGTCTTTTTACTATTTCTATGTCGCTTTTGTGCTATATTGTTACAGTTTATGTTTTGTTTTGTTTCTTTCTTGTAACTATCTTTTGGTTACAGCTGGACATAGTGTTTTATTTAGATTTTGATCCTCTTCTATTATTCCTTTATAGCTATATTTGGCTATTGAGCCCTTTTTGTAACAGGGTCTAGTCCCTTTAAAACTATTTACCAATAATAACAAAAATGTAATTCACCGTTTGTATATACTAAAATGGTAATGGTGATATTATAGTGAAGAATAGAGTCAACTTATTATATTAGAGAGTGGTTAAAAGAGAGAAATATGGTTGAATAAATTCTAATTATGTATTTATGGACCAAATTTATGTAAATTTTCAAAATGTTTATTTCCTAAGTGCCAAAGACTAAATATAGGATAATACACATTGTCACTTGTCATATAATATTAATATATTATTGATTTTAAAAGGAAAAGGAACTATAAACCTCAAATATCTCGATCATAATTAGATTTTGATTGAAAAATTACAAGTTTTCATTGCACTTGAATGTTTTTTGAATCCATATTTTGTTGAAATATATAATTTTTAGCTAAGTAAACCATTTTTTCAGTACATAAGGCATTTTGGGAGCACAAAAGAACTTTTTAGATCACTTAGGTTGGCACATGCATGCATCAATATAGATGAAAGTTTTGAACATGGTGCACACTTAAAATTTTGAGTCACTAACAACTAACACATTTGGATACATAGAAGGAAATTACAATTGGTGCATACAGTAGGAATAAATACACTTACCAATGAGTGTGCGAAAGAACTAAGAAACCTCTCATATACTAATGTGCGTAACTTTGGATGGTGGCAAAAAGGATCGAGAAGGGATATGAACTAATAAATAAAGGAGCAGTCACATTAAGAAAGGAATTTGGGTGAGAACAACATTAATTTTAAAAACTATTTTGGAGGATATGTGGAGTTACCAACATGATAAGGTTAACACACTTAAGCTAAATATAATGGTTAGTGCCATCTTGAATGCACACCAACTATAGATTTCTAGTTAACTTATTGTAAATTGATTCTTAAGCACTAGTATAACTATTGATAAACTACGGAAGGGAAAGATCCCAAAATTATATAAATCCCTTTGAGGTGTTCATATAGGGGTGTAAAAAAATTAGATTGGTTATTGTTATAACATGAATTCATGGGTTAAACAAATGAAAGGGTTATTCATGTGTTAGTTATTATGCTTAGTAACTGTTTCATCTATATTCTTATGAATATATGCGTATGAATGTGTAATCATTGATTAAAATCCAAATAATTTTGAATCTAATAAACATCATGATGCAAATGAAAATGATCATGACCATTCTTCTCTCATGCCTTGGGTGAATGTATAAGGAAAATAAATATCTTGAGTGATATGTTAGAATGAGGCATCATCTTTACACGTTATACATAGTGGTAACTTTTCCTTGTGGGTACAATTATGTTAAGGTGGGTAGAATGGAGAAATATTTTGGTGCATTACTAGTATCCGTCCCATTATGTTGTCATGATGGTATTGCAAAAACTTGTTTCATCTTACTAAAGAGAATATTGAGCACTATATGGAAAGGCTGCAAGATGAATACATTCAAAATTATCCCAATTGCATATATTTATTGCCAATAAAATAAGTAGAGAGGAACCTATATGAATCTTTATACGAGACGTTCTTTAGCTAACTCCCTATAAACTTGTATGCTTGATTAGTTGCATATTTTATGCACCAAATGTTACATGGACAACATGGTCAATTTTTGGTTAAGAAAATCACTTCATAGCTATGTTATAGAATACAAATTTTCCATGTACTCATGCATTGAGGAACTATAGTGTCACTTATTCCAAGAGACATGAAAAAAATTCTTAAGATAAGTTCCCCTTTAGAAAAAGAAGATGACGATAAACCTTGGGATTGAGAATTTCCTTGTTGATTAAACCACTGTGTGTGACTAGTGTGAAAGGTTGAGAGAAGTAGGAGTACAACATTATTAAAAAAACTCAAAATGGACCTCATAAATGAGTGAGCACTTAGGATACAATGATATGAGGAAGATTAGTGGAAGGATTTAATAGAAAGAGGTCTTCACTAGGGGTGAATCATACTATGAAAGTGCCGTGAAGACACGAAGTGATTAAGAATTATGTGAAAATGAACATTACAAATAAGAAGGCATGATAGAAAAATATATATTTGTTGTTAGAGAAGAGTAATATGTGGAGAATATTTAACCACAATAAAACACTAATGGCCTCCTTTCCTAACCCAACGTGCATGCTCGCATGCCCATATGGCTGGGTCTCTTGACATTGCCATAATTATAAGCATTAAAACTAATTGTGACAAGGATTTGGAAAAGGGAAAGGAGAAGTAACTAATAGATGATGCATCAAATTTTGTGTTACAACATGTATAAATATTTAGACAACCTATTAGAGAACCATCTAGGCCTTTTGAGTATACATCTAGTGCAAGACAATTTGAGATGATGAGTAGTGGGCTAGTAAATCATAATCTTGGTCATACACAGGAAGGAGGAACTACCAACCATTACCATGACAACATAGGGTACTTCCATTATATTAATAAATATCATGAATGTACTTATAAAAAATAGGTATGTGTACTATAATAAATACTAAAAATCTTATATAAAGACATCCTTTAAGATCACATTTGCAACAGGGATCATATCGTAAATTTGAATCCTTAACTAGAGTTTCACAACAGAAAACATTTGTGTTTCATTATTCTACAATTATCTTTATTTTCTATTTATGAGAGTAGAATAGTTGCATTGAAATCCAAGTTAATGTATCCTTGCATAAAGATAATTTTTTGACTTAGGAAATTCTATAGTTTTCAACTAGGCCACCGCCATATGCAAGACAAAAAAATAAATCAATGGGTTTAGTTGTAGTGTATCAATGACTAAGAAATATAGAAATGATGCATAAAATGTTAGGAATTATTGTTAGTACTCATGTGATTAATGTTAGTACATTACATTTTTGTGAGATATATTGTTTAGAAATATTTTAATTAGAAGAAAAAATTAGTATTGGTTTGGTGTGATTTATTCAGTTGTTAATTGTGTATACACCTAATTTTTCACTTTTCATATTTCATACATGTTACTAAACATTTCCTTTGTGTAGATAAGGGTCATTGATGCATCTATTTATTAAGCGGGTGTCTTAAGGGGCCTACCAGGAATGAGGTATGACTACTCACATAGTCATTATGGGTTAGACATAGTACATCAAGAGAGTATTGCTATGTGGTCCCAGCCTTAGTTGTCCTTACATCAATAATCCTTATCCCTTTCTATTTCATAAACATTACAAACTTGAAAAATTACATGCATTTCACCACTTGGCACCTTATTAATTCACTTGCTTGATCCATGACACGTCTTTTTTATTTTTCATGACATTTAGCATCCTTGGTCGATGTCATCGCTCATGGGCGACATTGTATCTATACATAACACACTTTGACATTCATAAAAGAAAGAAGCCAGAAACATACAAAATTCCATATGCTCTTATCTTTTGTGTTAACTTCGTATCTTCTTAGTCAACCCTTGGTTCATATTTCACTTAACTTGGATTGGATTGGACACTCTTCTTCCTGGTTAGATTTTTTGCACTACTGGGTAATCTATAGTGATTCTAGGAAAGGAACGGTGTTCCCCTTCTCTACCTAATAGTGATTCTCTCTTAGTGTGTTGCTTCTCTGGAGAGATAGATGCATCAAAGACCACCCCACAGGTAAGTTCTCTAACTCTCTTTGTCATTTTTCATAGATTAGTTCATTTCCCTTCCCCATTTCTCTATGTTATCTTAGTGATATTTGTACATCGATACTAGTTAGCATAGTGCTCTTATTTGATCATATCCTTAGCTTTCCCTTATTTACATTTCAATTTTATTGTGCATGTTTGTCCTATCCACTATCAATGTATACCTCTTCTCACACATTTACTGATATCCTTGGATGGTACTCTTTGGGATCGTTACTACAGACCTTGAAAACCCTAGGTTAACCTAGTGTAGGGAATACTGATCTGATCTGTATATAGGACATTAGCGCTCAATGTATCCCCTTTAAATCAAACCATTGTGTGTCATTTAATGTGTGTCTCCTATCTGTTGCCTCAATACCCTTGTAGAATAGAATAATTAGGAGTGTAAGCCATTGAGACACATTCTTGGCTTGCCATACATTTTTGGTGAACTTGGAATGAATCCTACACACCTCCTGATCAAGCACAATTCATTAAAAGCATTCATCTACAAACTTGATCTTATTCCAAACCACCAAAAATTATAAATAGCTCAAAAATTTGCCTCCAAAGACACCATCTCCAAGAGGAAATCTTGTCTATTTCAGGAATATTCATTTCTAGACACCTTTAGCCCTTATGTAAGCTTTCTAGCTCGGTTGATCCTTTCTATTCCTATAATTTTTTCTCCTGGCACTATTAGGCCTTGTGTAAACATTTGACATGGTTGATTTTGTCTAGAGCATAGTTTTCTAGAACCACATTCTTAGCTCCCAAATCATAGAAATGTCACCTCTGAGGATATTTTGGCACAACTAAATCCCCTGAATTTCTCCACAAGATATTCCTTTGTGCCTACATCTCCTCTTCATGCTTCTAAATGCTCTAGTTCTCATCTTATAAGCACTAACATTCCTAGTCACCCCAATCTCACCCGTGAGACTATGCTATCCTGACCTTGTCCCTCTAAATAGTTAGATCCATGTCACTTAGTAGAATGTAATGTGGTTGAGGTTGAGAAAATAGATCCCAGATCCATCATTAAAAATCTAAAAAACAATGAGTACTTTACCCTTGACAAGGATGGAGGATTCTAAAAGATATCCAATGATACCCTAGAAATTATCATGCCTTACCCTAATCAATAAGTACCCCATCATGACAAGACTCCTCCCTGCAGTAATTATTAGAATGAATCTCCTAAAAACAATGAGTACTTTACCACCATAACTAGCATGATCCAAATGTAAAATTAAATGTTGCAAAGAGAATCCCAAAATTTGGTGCATAACATACCTTCTTACACACCTCCCCCATTGGTGGATACACATGGGAATCTCATTCCTCTTCCTCCAGTCTAAAACAATATGTTATAAACTATCCAAAATAAGCCCAAATTTTCCACACCATTCCATACTCGAAATCACAGAGTTATACATCCCTCTATACCTCATAATTAGGCTTGTAAAAACAAAATGTCACCTCCTCTATATTCCATTGTTCCTTGTGAAATATATTCTATAGCGCCAATGGTGTCTAAAACTATTTTCCTAGCCACATATACCATCAATCATGTGAAAATTTTTTTACATGGCCAATGGTGTCTAATTTTTTTTCCTGACCACAAACACCATCAAACACTATGAAAAATATTCTACATGGCCAATGGTTTATAAAAATATTTCTCTAGCCACACACACTATGAAACCATATGAAAATAAAACTTATAGGGCTAATGGCATAGAGGATGAGAAATAACAATTTCAAAAGTATCCTTGATCACACTTGCTTCTTCTACCTCCACTTCTGAGGACTCTCATCACTCTTATCCCACTATACAACTTAGTCATGATGAATACGATCCTTTTGAAACACTTTATCAACTCCATAATCAAGTGCCTTGTTTACAACTCATGCCTATGTCACCTCACCACCTAAGCATCTCATGACAACATTATTTGACATGAACATTCCCTTTCCTCCATCTTTAGGGAAGAGTCCCACATTGCATGAAACAGAGGAAAGCATCTACCAACAATTTGATGATCTCTCCATTCATACCGACCTTACCACAAATTATCACTCTTTCATTCTCTTTTGGATACCCTCCATGATCCCTTATGAACTCTTGCTCCACATAGATGATCCACCCCTTTTCATTTCGGTTCAGATTGTCCACACTACGGTCAAACTTTCTCTCATCAATGAAGGATCTGACACATGTGTTGCATCATTATACTTCATTAGGAATCTTGGCTATTATCCTACACCAATTTGACGAAATCATCATTGACACCCTATGATATTTTGTCCCTCATGGATAGCTATCTATATTACCTTGATTGCACACTCTTTCCTTCTTTAGCTTGATCTCTAGGATTTTCACATATTTCTCACCAAGCATCCTCATATAGGATTATGACCTTTCTTGGATCTATTATTACTTTACGCCTCAGTCCCTCATTATGTTGAGGTGCCATGATCTCAATGAGCACCTGCATCTAGGCTTATGGCCCTACTTGGATCTATTCATCCTTTCACCTTAGATCTTCCTACCATTAGAATGTTGTGGTCCCAATTCTGCCTATTTTGGTTCTATACACCTCAATATTTTCTATTAGATCATTGTGGTATTATGAACATCCTCATTTAGGATAATGGTCTTGCTTGGATTTATATACCTTTCTAACTACCATATTCTTATAGCATCTACCTCATGCTTATTTACACTTTTCAGAATTGTTATCAGCCCTTTAGGCTAACCATCCATCTTCTCTTTACTTACACCTTTGGGTTTATGAAATTCTCTCTTTGTAGCTTTAACCATATGGTTTTTGCACTTTTTATCTTTGCTACCCACCATTTGGCTATGACATTATGACATATTAACACTCTGAAATGAAATCTACTGAATGGGACCTTAGTTAGGAGATTTATGTCTTATTTTACTGATGATCCCTTAGTGATTCCTTTCAAATTTTCTTCTCCAGGGTTCTTACAACATTGATTGCACCTGCACATGATAGGATGAGCAAAACTATTAGGTAATAATTGGTGAGTATATTACATTTTAACAATTCCTTTATGGTCTTACTTTCAATATCTAGTTTTTATATCTCTATTTTGGATTGTTTCTTTATGTTGACCACCCCATGTTTCGTTATTGCGACATGCGATGATCAACAGATAGGACATATGTATACACCTAAATTTTCACTTTTTATCTATCATACATATTACTAAAAATTTATTTTTTACAAATAAGGGTCACTTATGCATCTATTTATTGAGCAGGTGTCTTAAGGGATCTACCAAGAATGGGGTATGACTATTCATATAGTCATTATGGATTAGATATAATATATAGAGAGAGTATCATTATGTGGTACCAAACTTAGTTTTCCTTGCATTAGTAATCTTTGTCCCTTTATGTCTCATGTACACATTACACAACCAACACCTTATTCATTCACTTACTTGATCCATGACACCTCTTTTTCATTTTTCATGACATTTAGCATCCTTGGAAAATGCCATCACCTATGAGAGATAGTGTCGGTGTTAGGATTTTCCCTAGCCAACGCCCTTGCCCACGGGTGATGGCGTCCTATATACACTTGCCACAATTTAACATTCATAAAGGAAGGAAGTAAGTATCATAAGAACTTCCATCTTCTCTACTCTTTTGCGCCAACTTCACATCTACTTGTTCATCCCTTGGTTCATCTTACAGTTGTCTTGTATTAGATTGGGCATTCTTCTTCTTGGTTATATTACTTGCACTACCGGTTCCTCTATATTGATTCTAGGACAAGAACATTGTTCCCCTTCTCCATCCAATAATGATTCTCTCTAAGTGTGTTACTTCTATGGAGATATAGATGCATTAGCTACCACCCCACAGGTAATTTCTCTAACTCTCTTTCTCATTTTTCATATATTAGTTCATTTCCCTTCCCTATTTCTTTATGTTAGCTTAGTGTTATATGTACATTGATAATAGTTAGCATATTGCTCTTAATTGATCATCTCCTTAGCTTTCCCTTATTTACATTTAAGTTATATTGTGCATGTTTGTCCTATCCATTATCGATCTATGCCTCTTCTCCCCCATTTACCGATATCCTAGGAGGGTGTTAGAAATTCAAAGGTTAGGAGAAAGTAATAGCTTCATTTTCTTCTCTTATCTACTATACTGATATATCAAACACCATTGATATTGCACAAGCATATATTAAAAATAGAATATATTGCAGTATTGTAATTCACACAGTTTATTACAATCCATTCTTCTACATCACATTAAATCTAACTCTAACAATGTCCCCATACCTATGCACTCCATTATATAGGATCTACATAGTAACAACCCTCTTAAAAACATCTTTGTCTCCATATGCAACCTTCTCAACAATCTCTGTTTGCACATGAAACCAATCTACCTAGATGGTTTCAACAACATTAATAATATTGATAATAAAACAATATCTCATTGTTTTATTATCTAACATATTAACTACTAATTACCATATAGTAAATACTATTTACTATATGTAATATTACATTCACATTTATATTTACATATTTATTATCCATGATAATATTTATATCCTCATTAATAATTATATCCTAATGTTCACACTACAACATAGAATATCTCCAATAGAGGGTACTCTTCTCTATTTTTACTACAGGATTTCAAAACCCTAGGTTGACCTAATGTAGGGATTATTGTCCTCTATATATGTGACCTTAGTGCTTGTTGTATCCCCTTTAAATGAACTTATTATGTGTTGGTTCATGTGTGTCTCCTATTTTTTTCTTCAATATCATTTTAGAATGGAAGACTTAGGAGTGCAAGCCATTGATACAAATTCCTGGTTCACTATACAGAACGAACTCACAAGAATAGTTTATTGTTGATTTGTTTTGTTAAAACTATCTCCTAAAATAGTAAAGAGCACAAATACATAAATATTATAATGTCTCATATGAATGAGAGTATGTAGAATAAACTGATTTTATTGTGTGTTTTAGCCATACAAATCTGAACCAATCTTCTCATTTGGTATAAGAGCATGTTAAGAATTGCATATGTTGTATCAGAGCATGTTAAGACTTGCATATGTGGTATCATAGCATGTTAAGACTTGCATTTTTGGTATCAGATCATGTTAAGACTTGCATACGTAAGATGTTTTGAGGAGTAAAATGGGTACTCATAATTAGTTTTTTCCTTATCTATGAGACTAGTTTCAATCATTCTTAGAATATATTAGAAACAAAGGAGTAATAAGAAATCTAAGACTTTGGCACCCTGAGCATAAGAAGGTTGCTTCGGACAATCATGTTGCCCACTCACCCACATTTTTTCTAGCACACGGTTTCAACAACTCAAAACTATTACATTGGATCAAGCAGAAGTGTCTTTACATTTGATCTACCATGTTCCTCTGTTCTGGTTTACATTTTTCTTGAACCACTTCTCACACCGTGCTTTACTTAGTATTTTCATGACATTGTACTCAAAACCCATCCATAGAGAGGTTTCATATGTGCATCTATGTATATCCCTTATACGCTTTCCATATCTAACTAAATCTACAAAAGCATTAGTTGTTCCATGAAGTGAAATGAACTAGCAAAATACAAGGAAGAGATCAAAATGCTTTTTCTTAAGAAGCTTTCACTAGCAACTATGAATATAGTTAAAAAAAATTATCATGTTGGAGAAAGTGAAATTAATGAAAGATGGAGGAGAGAGGATGTGTTAGATTTTGGTAGTATGCAAATTCACAAAGCAAAGGCATGAGTTAATTATTATAAGATTTAGTCTTAATTAAATAAATGATAGTGTCAACTATCCTTTGCATAGTTTTATAGCCGAGCCGGCTAGGTTTTCTTTTACCTAAACTTAAAACATTTAGTCAATGTTGTTTGGTCTATAGGTGGTATTAAATATATATTGTTAGTACTCCTCAATGTAGATTATACTATAGGTTTCAATTTTGGTTAACCAGTTATTATTAATTATGATTTTAAACCAATTATAAATTGTTATTATTTTCATAAATAAATAAAATAATATTCACATTCATAACTATTAGTAAATGTATACATTTTTTAACAAAATAATCGTAAAAAATCATTTATTTTTAATTTGATTGGCTTATAAATTTATATGTTATTGCAGCCTTCAGCAATTTCTATGAGAGCATGCTGTCAGAACATAGTAATGAGGTCATTTATCAGGAACAAAGGTTTTGTGTCATTATTGGTATTTTATTTCTTTGACTTACTTGAGCATGCCAACTCCTACAGAGGAAAAGGATTTAACCTAGAACCAAAATTAATTTAACATAGATTTAACAAGGATTGGTTTCCAATTGGTTATTGTATTTTTTATTTTTTAATAATGTATCGAAATTATCTTTATATTGCCATGCACATTATGGCCCGTGTTTTCATTGTAGTCTTCCTAGTCATTTGCACTTATATTTTTTGGCATCTTTTTATAATGCTACATCTCAAGAATAAATTTAGCCATGATAGGGAACGGAAATCCCAGATTTCCATCTCAATTGGAATTTTTATTTGAAAGTGATAAACAAGTGTTCATTTCGATTAGTACATATTTTTCAACATTCTACTAGCCTGTACATTATAATTTTTGTTGCGGCAATACTTGATAGCATAGTTGTTCTTGTTATAAAGAGTGTGATTTGAAGTATTTTTTTGGTAAAAAAAATCAAACATCATCTAAAGCCTTTGTAAGAGTGTCATCATCTATTTATAATGTTTCACCATTTTCTTTATGTTTTGAATGACGAAACAGATAAGGGTAAGGGTCAAGAAGGAATACCTGTTTATGCTATTCGGTTGATGGTTGTTGTGCAGGTTCAGAATTCTTGACCCAATGCTAATTGTGAGAGATTCCTTTTGGCTAGGAGGAACTACCTGTAATAGAAAACAAGACCACAAAAGAGAAGATAAATGATATATGACAGTGGACTGCCTAGCGTATGCTAGTTCCAGGAAGTGTGATACTTCCTAGATGGTTGTCAATCCACTATTTAAAACAAATTAATATGAGAAATAAGTAAATTCATATTGTAGTTGACATGATTTTGGTTTCTCATTCAAGTACAATAAACAAATCCAATCACAATAGGCTAGGCTATAGTTGGATCTGAACGATAAGGTATTTGTCAAGGTACTGAGACTGGTCAGGGTCTGATTTTGGGTTGTTTAGGTCAGTTGGTAGGAGGTTGTTTGGCTCTATTCTTGGGTAGGGTATAAAACAAAAAGGCCAATGTCAGTTGGGTATAACTGACGATGGTTAATGGAGACTGACGACGGTTATGGGTAACCAGCTTCGGTATATTAGGGTGACAATAATTCAATGAAAACCTTATTGTAGAGGCTAGGTGCAGTTGGATGGGGCTAAATAAGGAGATGGCAAGGTCTGTGGAGATACTGAGAACACTCAGAGAGGTGGAAGGGCCAGGATAGGTGATCTAATAAATGGGTGGGTGAGATTTTTGGGTTTTTCAGAAAGAATACTATGGAGGGATGGGAATGTTAATAGAAGAATAATAACAATAATGATAACCACTCTATGAACAAAATAAGAATGGAAATGATTAATGATAAAACACTTACCAATGTTTCAGGTCCAATGGTTGGGTGGTGGTGATGATCGGTTGATGGAATGGAGCTTAGTGCAGTAGTGACGCTTCCCGGAATGTTACCGTGAGTGCCAATGCTTCTGGATCTATCCTGGTGCTGGCTATAGATGCTTGGGTGCATAAAAAGACTCTGGTTTTTCTTGAATGAAGCTCTCCTCTCGTCCTCTTATTATCAGAATGTTCCAACCCAAAAAAAAGGTTGTTTAGGTGAATAAATGGTAACCGACGATGGTTCCAGGTTGACCGGCGTCAGTTTAGGGGTGATTGGCATCGGTTAAGGTGGGATTCCCTAGGTTTACTAAAATGGTAAGATCTTTCCAATTTCTTGGGCCCATTTAGTTTTGTTCTCATGGATTAGAATGGAAAATTCCCTTCTAATGGGTGGGAATGTGGTTAGAGATATTTTAGGGATTGATTTTAGGGTTAGACCAAATCTTAGCTCATTAAGGCAAGTAAGACTTAGTTATTGTTAGTTATGGAAACATGCCAAGAATAGGTCTAGGGTGAGGTGGTTGGATGAGGTGTCTAGGTGAGGTGGTTTAGGTAAAAATTAAGATAATTAAATACTAAATATTGTGAGGATATATATTAATTTAATTAAATTAATTAAATTAATAATGATGTGGGGTGGAAGGGGCCATGGTTAGGTGAGTATGTTTGAGTTGGTTATTTGATAAAGGGACTAAGGGGAGTGTGAACCAATTTTGGTGTCTACATTTTGCCCCTTTTTGTTACGTATGGCTTGTATTGGTAAGCGACGCTGAAAAAATAAGATGTGGGTGCCCCATGTGTGGGTGAAGGTGATCCCCCCCAAACTAGGAACTGATGAGGTAGAAGATGGAATTGGTGAGTGGTTTGATAAAAGGTGGATGTGATGAAGAGGAAGGTGGATAATGTGGGTAATGGGGTAAAGGTCCAATTAGGTAATCAAGGTAATGGGCTAGGGTCAAAGGTAGTGAAATAGTCAAACACACACACATGTTATAAACTATGCAGCATGGTACCAGGTTGAAGAGCATGCAAAATCTACATTATTCTAAGGTCGATAGGTTTATCTAAACAAGGTTGAGGTGATTCTGGTATCCAAGGTATAGGATATGGTGTAGAAGCACATCACAGGTCAGGGTGTAAGAACGTTTAGGTATATTCAAGTCCCCCAAAGGCTAGATTAGGATAAATGGCATGGTCAATAGGAAAGGTAAGGTCATTAGGTAAAATAACATGGGTAATAGTGTCATAATGTATAGTGGGGACATGAGGTCATTGGTCACTTAACGATGTCCTGGGTCCAAGTAGCTAGGTCACGGACATAGGTAGGACCGAGGGACGGGTAAACTAACAAGCCCCTAAATGTAATTAAGGACAGGCTTAGTTAATGTAGGGTTGGAGGTAGGTTCTGATAAGGGTGGGTAAGGTCAAACGGTGGTCACAAATGGGGTAAAGGGTATGGTCGAAATTTTGATAGGTAACTGATGCCAATTGTAACAGAGAGCTGATGGTCTAGGTAAACCGATGTCGATCATACTTAACTAGGGCACATGACCGATGTTGATTTAGGTACAAATGACCATCACGGTTTGCTAGGGCTACAAGATCGATATTGGTCTATGGTATAACCAACGTCGGTTAGGTCGATGTGGGTATATAAAAATAAAAAAATGCATATAATACGGATTCATTTGTACACTTTGGCTTGTCTGAAAATGACAGAGCACTGAACGAGTTGTGCTTTGTTAGGAGGAAAGGATGAGGGATGATATCCTACTGAGGTGGAGAGATTTGGTTGGTTAGAGGAGCTAGGTAGATGGGTCCATGAGATCAGGCATAGCGAGGTGATTTGTAGAGAGGTTGGAGATTGATTTGGACATGGTGGAGGCGGGAAAGGGTTCAGGTGGACCACCAGCACAATGGCCAGATGTGCCACCATGGAGGTGACATCGAGATGAGGTAAGACCTAGTCATTTTGTTTTTGTTTTATATAGGAAGAAGGAAATGTAGAGAGGTAGAGGTAGGGAGGTTAAAATAATTAAAATGTGTGGTTAAATGAATGAAAAGAGGGGGTGGGAAAGGTCAGAGGTAGGGGGAAGAGGGTTGGGGAGGGAATTAGGTGAGGTATGGGTAGGTTTATAGGGGAAATGGGAAATAAAGTAGGTAAAGGGAATTGGGGTTTCGAGTTTGGGCGCAGTAACAGTCATCGATGTAGGTCAAGGTATGGCTGACGTCGATCTTTTCACACCAACATCGATCAGGTATGAGGGGAACTGATGCCAGTAATAATGGACCAGTGATGGTTAGGAGTAACTGGTGTCAGTTAGGGTGAAAAGGCTAGGGGTCTAGAAAGAGTAAGGGGAAAGGCTAGGTAAAGCGGGTAAAATAGATAGAGGGTGAGGGGAAGGGAAGAAGGGAGGGGTTAGAGGTTAATGTTGGGATAAATCAAGTTTTAATAATGTGTGTGATTAGTTGAATGTAGACCAGGGAATAGCTACGGATGAGAGATAGGGTACCTCATTTTCTCGTGGAGGTACAGGGGGTGCGACAGCTGATGACTAGCACCATGTTGCAGAGGTTGGCCTGATTGGGGTCAGACACTACCAGCATGTAACCCGAGAGTCGAGTTTGATGGTCACTCTCATCAAAAGATGGGACTCAACAACCAATACCTTCCATCTACCGATGGGTGAGATCACAGTCACCCTTGAGGATGTGTACAAGATCCTGTAACTACCGATAGTGGGGACACAGGTGTATTCTATCTCCTCAGAGGCCTCTGAGGAGCTGATGATGACCGTGTTTGGTGAGGGCCTGATGGAGATGAGGTTCCATAGTGCCAATATGAGCTATGGAGATATGTACCAGGCCCATCCGGAGGAGATGAGGCTGGTAGTGTTGTTGATGGAGGCAATGTGTTACTTTGCACTACCAGATGCAGAGGGTGGGAGATTCCCATGATCATTGATGGGGGTTTTGTACGAAATGGTGGAGGACAAGACTCATTTTTCATGGGTGACCACATTCTTGGTTCAGTTGTATAGAGATTTATGGGCTTATGGTTAGTTAAAGAGATTTATCCTATGTTGTACTTTCCTACTCCATTGTTGGGCATATGAGCATATTGTGTGTGTGCATCTTGTTTGTATGCCCAAGGTTGATGCATTTGTGCCAAGTTTTGTGTGGGTGGGCTTCAAGTGATGGGTACCTATGATTGGGAAGTGCCGAGCTTCTAGAGCTACACACGATGTATCC
The DNA here is from genome assembly GCA_019776745.2 of Taxus chinensis. Taxonomy (NCBI): domain Eukaryota; kingdom Viridiplantae; phylum Streptophyta; class Pinopsida; order Cupressales; family Taxaceae; genus Taxus; species Taxus chinensis. Next base: position 396,371,213 of record CM034153.1, read on the forward strand.
TATTATAGGTGATTTCTAGAAGGGTTTTCTGGTGTGGACATTATTTGGAGTCCCTATGTGGGTTTTCCATCATATGGGTGGATGACAGAGGAGTTATAGGAGCTATAGATGCTCCGATGGATAGAGGGGTGACATTATGAAGAGCACGAGATGGTATTGGTTAACAGGGTGAGATGGTAGTTTGGATTACTTCAAGATATACATCCAGCCTTCCCACAGTATACAGGGTGAGATGACATAGAGAGGCACCTGCCTCTACCACAATCGATAGTTCCAGCAGGGCAGGAGGAGCATGTGAGAGACTGACAGATTTCTGATGCTAAGGTGAATGATAGATATAGGTAGTTGTGGAACACATATTTATGGGTTATACCACTAAGGCCAAGCCATTTGGATTTAGACACCATCACTGTTCAGAGGGACACCTTACAGGGGCATGTGGCTACCCTAATTACACAATTGGGGATAGTACAGGGGTAGCTAACATGTTCGGAGGCACATGTTGCTATGTTGTAGGCACATGTGGCCACTCTACAGGCCTAGGTAGTGTAGGGACAGGTACCCACACAGGGTGGAGATGGGAATGGGGTATAAGTGGCCGTCCTATAGGCACAAATTATAGGTTTGTAGGGCTAGTTGGCCACTACACAAAGGCACAGGTTGCGGCCTTTCAGGCCCAGATATATGAAGGAGTGGGATAGGGTCCCTTAGGATAGTCACAAGAACAGGGACATGGTCCCTCTCTATAGGTACCAGCAGGATAAGTTCCCGAGAGACAGGTACAGGGGCTGAGGCCGATGGCTTCACCACAGACAGTACCGATAGGGTGGTTGAGGGATGACTTGGGCAAGGTCAAGTATTATCAAGATATTTTGATGGTTGTAAGGATAGATTTTCTATCCTATGGGGAGTATACAGCACAAAAAGCCTTGAGTGAGAGGACTAGGTCGTGTACCCATAGTGTAGAGAGTATAGGGGGCTGATGAGCCCTGGGATAGGGTCATGGCGAGACTACTAGTACAAGGAGGCCAGCTCTAGGTGAGGTACCATCAGAGGACAAATCAAGGCATGGTGGAGAGAGGTTGGCAGGGAACCCCACTGGAGGGGAGACAAAGGAGACTAATGAAACATGGATGGATATCAGGTGGGTTGATGATTAGTCATCATTTATGATCATTATATCCATGTTTTTAACATATTTTTGATATGTATACCGGCTTACGTGCTAAAGATGATGAGAATGTAGATGCGAGTTTTTGTTATTTTTGATCATATACCGGCCTGTGTGATGAAGATGGCGAGGCTTTATATGAGATATTTTGAGAGATTGTGATTATTATTGGTATATATGTTCACATGTATTTTATACAGACTATCTGATTTATAGATGATTGTATTTATAGTATGGATGGTGTACACGGTTTAAGTTGCATTGCTATATATAGATAGGTGGAAATCAAGTGTATTAGGCCTGATAGAGTCAAGGTCGTGTAGGCATGGCGGAGTCAGGTTTGTTTAGGCATGGATAGAGTCATATTGGTTTAGGCATGGATCGAGTCAGGTTGACTTAGGCACAATTGAGCTAGGTTGGTTAGGTATGGTTGAGTTTCTAATTCATTAATTTGCGCAATTTATGATGGTTTGGATTGTGTTGAGATGATCTATAGGAAAATTTATGATTATGGTAAAGAAATTGTAGACAAGATGAAATGAATGTATGAGTTATGATGGTAAAGATGTGTAAAAGTTGTTGCTTTTTTGGTGTAATTTCCAGTTATTGATATAGAAAGGAAATTAACTAAGGTAGAATGTGAGTAGGAAATGGAAAGAGGGAATTAGTTAGGTTAGAGATTGACCGAGCTAACCTCCAAGGCCCCCATGCCCTCGAAGTGCTTCCTACATAGTACCAGTGAAAAGGGACCTCAAGATGATGTAGTTATCCCATAAGCTAGGGAAGATTAGGGTGAAATAACAGAATGGGTTGATGGGTGCTAGGCATGGGTGAATGTAGGTCACACACATGATTGAGTTTAGATCATAGGCATGGTTGAGTTGTATTAAATAGAGGTGTCGATGATCTGGTCCTATATAAGCTATTCAATAAGTAATGATGAAGGTGAATGGTAAGAAGTGGTAAAAGCGCTGCTTAATTGATAAGAACCCTAATGAGTCAACCATACCTAGGAGGGGCTTATGAATAATAAAACCCTAAAGGCATTGTATAATGAACCATTCTAAGGATGAAGAAAGTCACATAATCAAGAAATGTCACGTTTGCATCAAGTCCCTTAAGTAACGAGAGAATTAGGCTAAAAAGTCAAGGAGGTGAGAGTAGGTGGCCCAACGTAACTTAGTGTATGACAACGTGTCTTTCGGAACAAGAAACCTAGAATCAAGAATAGGCAAGTCCATGAGAAAAATTTCATATTTTTCTTCATTTGTTTATTTTTTCTAATATACTGATCAATGCGGGAAGTCTATATGGGATGCCTATATTATCTCCTTGAGGTCTTCGTGAAGCTGATCGATGCGGGAAGCTTCAGGATATTTATTACATTTTTGTAATGACTAGATATAGTTGTCCTTTAAGGGAGCAGTTTTTTTATAGCGGTGGAATTTAGAGTGAAGAGATGTCCCTTTTTGGGGGAGTCATCTTTTATTGGAAGTTTGACTCAAGGAGTTGTATCCCTTTTTGATTTTAGATGTTTAAGTCATGGACAAGACTATAGAGGATGATTAGGTTCCTGTTTAGAAGACAAGACCGTAGCACAAAAATATTAACTATGAAAGAGGTAGTTTCGAGTGATGAACAACCATGGGATTCCATCTTGAAGAAGATGAAAAGTATCCATGAGAATCATGCTATGAGTAGAGCCATGGTACTCATATTGAAGATAGGGTTGAAAGGTGCCAGGAATCACATGATTCTGTTTGAGTCGTGGATCCTCAAAAATGGGTTATATGGAAGATGAACAACATTCAGGGGATGAGAAATCAATGGACATAAAGTGATATAGGACGCGATATCAAAAATAAAATGGTCAAAGATGCAAGGCATTAAGGGGCTCAGGTTTGGGTTTACCTTCGAGTGAAGACAAATGATAAGCACCCGATCCATAGGCATGGGTAATGATATAGGGTCCAAGCCAATTAGGAGCAAATTTTTCCCGTTTACTTTCTCCTCTTTAGTTACATGTTAATTTTCCTTCAAGACAAGGTCACTGACCTGAAAGGTTCATTCATGAACAAGTTTTTCATAGGCACGTTTGATACATTTTTGGTATATCTGGAGATGGTCAAGATCATTGAGACGACGTTCATCTAATAACTCAAGTTGTGCCAAACGATCCTAGAAAAAATCATCATTGTTGAGCATGTCTTGTAGTGAGATGCAGAAAGATGGAATCTAGACTTTGAGAGGTAAGACAACTTCAGTACCGTAGACCAAAGAAAAGGGGGTGACAGCAGTCAAAGTGTGAATACTAGTGCGATAAGCCCACAAGGCAAAAGGAATGTGTGTATGCCAATCTTTCCCAGTATCTTTGACTACCTTTATAATAATTTTGTTCAAGGTTTTATTGGCAGATTCGGCTTGACCATTGGTTTACAGGTAATAAGGTGATGAGAAACTGAGTTGGATGCCAAAAATATCACATAGTTTACGTAGGGTTTTGTTTTTGAATTGTTTTTCGTTATTAGTGATAATGTGGTAAAGGACACCAAAATGAAAAATGATGTGATGGTTGCTGAATTCACATATGTTATCAACTTTTTTAGAAATAAGGGGAATGGCTTCTACCCATTTAGTGTAGTATTCGGTAGCAGTTATGATACATTGGTGGTGTTGTGAAGAATGGGGGTTGATTTCACCAATAAGATCTGAACCCTTTTGAGAGAAAGGCCAAAGGTCTGGTGTGACCTGTAAGGCATTACTAGGTGTGTGATGGAGATTAGCATGTTGCTGGCATTTCATGCAACATTTGACATAATCACAACAGTCATGGTTTAGGGTTGGCTAATAATAGCCTAAACAAAGGATGCGTTTTACGACAACTAAACTGCTAAAGTGACCTCTACAAATTCCATCGTGGACCTCCTTATTGGTGTAAGGAATTTTGGAGCTTGTAAGGAAACATAAGAGAATGTCGTTAAAAATGTGCTTGTAAAGAAGACCGCCCATGATGGAATAATGGGAGACACTTTTAAGAAAGGCACGTTATCCATCCGAGTGAGATCAGCAGGTAGAATGGAAAGGGAAAGATAGTTTGTATATTGCTTATACCAAAGGTCACGTGGGTTATGGGCAATGATTCTGATGGAGTAAACTTCATGAGGTAAATAAGAGGGTGATTATAGAATTTGTATGGTGACAAAGATTTTAGAGTCAACGGGTGAAGCAGGTATCTGAGAAGCCAAGCAGGCCATGGTATCTAAAAATTTATTGGTAGAACGTGGGGTGGTTTGAAGTGCGTAATGGTCAAAGGTGGTCAAAAGTACATCTATGTGATGCTTATACTTTTGAATTATCTCATTACGAAACTGGTATATACCATTGACTTGGTTTATGACCAACTGAGAATGACCAAAGATGTTGATTGACTTAACATCTAATGCATAAGAATCTTGGAGACCCAATATGAGTGCTTTGTATTCAATAATATTATTTGTACAATCGAAATTGAGTTTTAAATACAAAGGCATAGGTTCACCATCAAGAGAAATGAGTATAACCCCATCCCCACCCCCACACTGACACTTGGAGCCATCGAAGAAGAGTGTCATTTGGTAAGTAGGTTCATCCAGGGAAAGGGTAGTTATAGACTCGTCTCGGAAGTCAAAGTTAGAGGGTTGGTTCCTGGAAATAGGTGCATCAGCCAATTGGTTAGCGATAGCCTGGCCCTTGATGGAATTTTGATGGATGAATTCGAGGTTGAGGTCAGCCAGAAGCATAAGCCAACATGTAGCACATTAACGTTGATAAGGTTTGGCATACATATAGTGTAATGGGTCAGTATTAGTAATGATGAAGGTTTTGTGGTTGAGTAGGTAATGGCAGAGTTTGGTGGTGATGAAAACTAAGGCTAGGTAAAGTTTTTTGGTGTGGGTATATCTAGTTTTATAGTCAAGAAGGGTATGACTTATGTAATAAACCACTTTCTCTCGGTGTTGGTCATTGCAATGAGCGAACATGGCACCTAGAGAATGATCAGTAGCAGAAATATATAGGTAGAAGGGTTAGTCATCCTTAGGAGGAATGAGCACTAGTGGTTGAAGGAGGTATTGTTTCAAGGCTTTGAAGGCTTTATGGCATTCAACTTCCCATTTGAATGAAATGTATTTCTTGAGAAGATGCTGGAATGGTTGACATTAGTCAAAATGTTGTGAGATAAAATGATGAATTGATTGCAACTTTCCTTGTAGGCTGCGAAGTTGATGGATATTAGTGGGTGGCAGAATTTCAAGAATAGCCTTAATTTTAGCAAGATCAACTTCTATGCCATGCAAATAAACGATGAAACCTAGGAGTTTTCTGAAAAGTACCGCAAAGATGCACTTCTTTGGTTGAAGACAAACACAATACTTGATGAGGTGGTCAAAGATGACTTTAAGAACAGGAAGGTGTTCAGTTTGATGCTTGGATTTGGCAAGAAAATCAACGACAATAATCTTCCAATATGTGATGCATGATGTTATGAAAGATGTAAGTCATAGCTCACTGATATGTAACACCAACATTTGTTAGGCTAAAAGGCATGACTCGATAACAGAAAGTCCCCCAAGGGGTGATGAAGGTAGTTTTGTGTTGATACTCAAGAGCTAGTAATATTTGATTGTAGCCTGATAAACCGTCCATGAGCGATAACATTTCATGGCCAGTGGTGAGATCAACTAGTTGGTCAATTCCTGGTAGTGGGAAATCATCTTTGGGATAGGCAAGGTTTAGGTCATAGAAATCTATGTAAATGTGGAGTCCCCCTATCACTTTTGTGACATGAATGATGTTAGAAATACATTGGGGATAATCAATGGGTAGAATGAAGGAAACCGAGAGAAGGCACTGAAGCTCTTCTTTGACCAGAAGAGTAACGCGATGATGCATTTTCTACAGCTTTTGTTTGATGGGTTTGGCATTTGGAATGGTTATGATAGTGTGAACCATGATTTTAGTCAATACCACACTTTTAAAACAAATTAATGCGAGAAAAGGGAGGGGGTGGGGGGGGGGGGAACAAAAGAAAAAAATTTTAAGGTTTTTTTTTAAACAAGGTTTCCTACTTATATTTGATATGATTTAGGTTTCTTATTCAAGTATAATAAGAAAATCCAATCACAACGGGATAGGCTATAGTTGGATCTTAAATATGAGGTATTTATCAAGGTACTAGGACTGGTCAGGGTATGATTCTGGGTTGTTTAGGTCAACTGGTAGGAGGTTGCTTTTCTCTGTTCTTGGGAAGGGTATAAAAAATAGAGACCGATGTCGGTTGGGTTTAACTGAAGATAGTTAAGGGAGACCAAAATTGGTTATGGGTAACCGACGTCGGTACAGTAGGGTGATAGTAATTCAATGAAAACCTTATTATAGAGGCTAGGTGAGGTTAGATGGGGCTAAAGAAGGAGATGGCGAGGCTTGTGGGGATATTGAGAACACTCAGAGAGGTGGAAGGCCCAGGATAGGTGATTTGATAAACGAGTGGGTGATATTTTTGGGTTTGTCAGAAAGAAGACTATGGAGGGATGGGAATGTTAATAGAAGAATGATAACAGGAATGATAACCACTATATCATATTCAAGTAGTCATGGTTTTTTTGTCGTCATTATTATTTAATAAAATGACTATTGTCAAATTTCAATTAAAGATGTCATTGGATGGTAAAATTTTGTCATAAATTTCTTTTTATTGTGTTTTTTTTCAACTTTCCTATTTATAAACAGTTTAATTTCTTTTAAAATTCCTACATTTTAAGGATCACATTTTTGGTGTAACCCAACATCTTATAAAATAAAGTGTTTCACATTACAGGGGAGAATAAAAAATGTACTGTTGTTATAAATCAACAGCACCCCTGGATGTAAATCAAGGTTCTAAATGATGTTTAGAGCATCCAGTGCGATTGCACAACATGGAAACCTCTCTCCAAGTGTGGGACTTGTGAAAATGAGAGAGGAATCTCCAGATTAGAGGCTGGTTCATCAAACTCCTCTGATTTAGATCTATATTTTGCACAACTACAGAGGTTCTAATCCTAATTCTACCCTAGATTGCAAGGAGATAGGGATAAAAATGCAAAAATGAAACTAAACTAAAGATGGTGATGCACCAAAAGGAGTGGTGAAACATTTTTTGCCATGTAAATAGACACAAATTCATGAAATGTAACAAGGGCAAACATACACAAGCTAATATATGTAATTAGAGGTCTTAAAATGAAGTAAAACAATACAAACAGAGGACTGAAAGCATTCACAGAGTTTGCAGCTATCAATTCCATGTAAAAATATCTTGCATTCCACCATCAAAGAGGTATAAACCTATTACAAACTATGAAAAAGGTCTGATTCTTACAATTATCACTTGCTGGAGGTGAAAGAAGAAGTTCGCAATGCCAAAAAGTGTTCAACCCCTGAAGAAATGAGCCAAATCTGGCTTTTACAGTGCATGGGTCGAGCCCAAGAGAGAGAAAATGTAAAAAAACGTGGGAGCCCATTCCTCATTGATGGAAAATGCATTAAAATAGCATGGAGGACCTTACAAACCCATACCCATGTCATTTTTGACCATATTGGAGAAGAATGTGACCCATTCTGTATTAAATTTGGTTGTTGAAATGTCATTTCTGGCCATGGACACGCACCAGAACCTTTTTTGAATTTTCTCTCTCCAAACTGAACCAAAATTATAAATTTGACAACGGAATCATGTATAGAATTTTAACATCTTTCCAATGATATAAAGAACGTGAAAATCCTGAGCTCTGGATCAAAAGATATGATCGTTTGAAGATTTAGGGCAAAAACGGCCCAAAACAGATCGACGGGAAAAAATTTCAAATTTTACCTCTTTTTTGTCTTTGGAAAAATTTTCAAAAATTCACCGCGCTCCGCTGGTTAGATGCCACGTGGCAAGCTATGATTTGTCGTGCAATTCTCTCTCCTTTCTTCTCCGCGGGTTTTTCTTTGAAAATTTGACCTTGATCCATGAAGACATGTGGCTCACTGCCATTGGACGTGGGGTATTCGGGCTGGTTTTGGCCTTTGAAACTTTTACAAAAAATTAGCAAAAAATTCCCCACGCTCCGCTGGTCGGATGCCACGTGGTATCTTCCTATTGGCTACGGGCCTCAAATGGGAAAATTTTCCACAAAAAATCCACCGAGCCATAACTTGAAAAATATAAGGAGTTAGGAGGCAAACTTTACTTTTTTGGAAATCTGAGAGAGAGCTCTATCTGATGGTGCCATTTCCAGAAAGCCTTGAGTGCCTGAAAATCAAAAAATGTAGACTAAGGCACAAGAGAGGTAAGAACACAAGGAGTTAGCCACAAAAACGAGCTGGGGCACCATTTTGGATAACAATTTTGGTGACTCAGAGGGGTCATCTGCCTGCTAGATGAAAATACCAATTACCTGAAGTAGTCCATTGGGCATGGAGTCATCAAATATTCTGTTTAGAACCTTAGCTGACTTAGAATGTGCAATGAGGAAGATGGAATATCACATGATGGAAGCAAGGACTGCAAAACATCTCCAGGGACAGTAAGTTGTGCCAAAGCACTTAGGGAAAACAAAACTAACCTAATAGCAAAACAATGTGCAAAGCACTTGGAGGAATGAAAATCTAATCTAATATTTACAAGGTGGTAAATTTCCCTCTAGAAGCAATGCTTGAGATAGATTCCATTGACTGGAATCTGCAGTTCTTCACCATCCAATGAGGCCAATTGGAAAGCATTGTTGTTCTTGCACTTCGTGACCATGTATGGGCCACTCCAAATGGCATCAAATTTTGAATGCCTTCCCGGTTTTGCTCTATCCACATCCCATTTCAACACTAGATCTCCAACCTGAAAAGATCTATCCTTGGCCTTCCTATCAAAGGTCTTTTTGATCAAAGCTTGATCCTTTTCCATTGCTTGGGATGCCTGATTTCTGACCTCCTGCAGCTCCATCAACTCTGCATATCTCACCTCCATGGGCTCAAACTCTAGCAACTCTAATTGCTTCATGAGTTCCAATGTTGGCAACTCAAGTGACATGGGCAAGATTGCCTCTCTTCCATAGACAAGTTTGAATGGAGAGTTACCTGTGGATCTCTTGGGAGTTATCCTATCAGCCCATAAGGCTGATTTTAGTTTGGTATGCCAAGACCTCTGATTCTCATCAAGAGTCCTCCTAATGATCCTCAACAAGTTCTTATTTGTAGACTCGGCCTGGCCATTACCTTGAGGGTAATAGTTTGATGAAGTGCTTAGGTAGATCCCGTTCTTGACAGCCCACTCAGTCACCTTGGATCCAATGAATGCCAATGCATTATCTGAGATTATTGTAGCAGGTATACCAAATCTAGTCGCTATCCCCTCATAAAAGTCTAAGATGCTGGACTCATTTGCTTCTTTGAGTGCTACTGCTTCAGTCCATTTGGTGAAGTAGTCCGTGGCTGTCAAAATCCATTTGTGCCCTTGACTTGAATTGGGATTAATGACTCCAATGAAGTCCAAACCCCATTGCATGAATGGCTGGTCAACTGAGATTGGATGCAATGGAAGGGAAACAAGTCTCTCTTTTCCTGTGAAGAATGCACAATTCTTACACCTCTTCATCCATGCATAGCAATCACTGAAAATTTTAGGCCAATAATAACCAGCCTTCATGATTTTTAGAGCTGTCACTCTTGGTGCAAAATGACCACCAGCTGGTCCACCATGGAACTCTTCCAACACCCTATGAATCTGATTTGTGCTAATGCATCTCAGCAGCACTCCATTCACATCTTTCTTAAACAAAACTCCATCAACAATGGCATATGGGATAGCCTACAATCTAAAGTGTCTTCTTTGGGTCTTGTTCATCTCTGGAGGGCATAGGTTTGTGCTTAGGAAGTGCATTATACCTTGGGTCCAGCAAGGAGTGGGGGCAGCATTGTTTTCTTCTTGAGTGCCACATGGCTCATGGCTGTCTTGAACTGTCAAAACAACCTCTTCTTCATTGCATACTTCTTTTTGCTTCCCCAAAACCAGCTGCTCACACAATCCTTTCCCTCTTACCAGCTTGGTGATCTTGATCTCAATGTCATACTGCATGACACGGGTGATCCAACCTGCCCTTTTCTCATTCAAATCTTTGTTGAGGAGGAAGTCCTTAACCCCAGCATGTGAGACCAGCAACTGGACCTTGTTGTTCGAGACTAAATGCTTGAATTTCTTCAAGCTTCTGATTACTGCCAGCACATGCTTCTCAATAAAAGAGTACTTCACCTCATAGTCATCTAGGCTCTGGCTAAAGAAGGCAATTGTCTGCTCATCATTATCCTTGTTCTGCTGTACCAAAATGGCAGAAATAGTGTCATTACCTCCAAATGCATAGAGGATTAAATCCTTGGAGAAGTATGGGTTGATAAGAGTTGGTGCTTGAGAAATGGCTTCTTTGATTGCTTCAAAACTCTCCTTGCCTTCTGCTGTACACTTGAAATCCATGCTCTTCTTTAACATTTTGGTGATGGGCTTGACAAGGGCTATAAAATCTGGGACAAACCTCCAAACAAATTTTATCCTCCCCAAGAAACTCTGAAGGGCTTTCTTGTGGCTTGGCAATGGTAGTGCTCTTATGGCTTCAACCCTCTCTAGATCAATTGCTAATCCTTCTTTGGAGACAATATGGCCAAGGAGCTTTCCTTCATGTGTAAGAAAGATACACTTTCTAGGATTTAAAGACACTCCAAATCTCCTGCACCTCGTGAAAACTTGTCTCAAATGAGAGAGGTGGTCTGCTAAATTTTTGAAAAAAATAGTGATATCATCAAGGTAAATCAGCACCACGTTGTTAATCAAACCTTTGAACACCATGTCCATTGCCCTTTGGAAGGTAGCACGAGCGTTGGACAGCCCAAATGGCATTTTCCTGTATGCAAAAGTTCCCCATTTGGTTGTGAAGGTTGTCTTGAACTAGTCTTCCTCCTTCACCATAATCTGATTGTAGCCTGAGTAGTCATCAAGTAGTGAAAACCTCTCGGAGCCAGCCACAACTTGCAAGATTTTCTCCATGGAAGGGAGTGGGTAATGGTCCTTGAGAGATGCTCTATTTAAGTCTCTGAAATCAACACACAATCTGATCTCCCCACTCTTCTTTCTGACTGGAACCAAGTTGGCAACCCAACTAGAATGCTTGATTGGGAATATGATTCTTGACTCAATCAGCTTGTCCAATTCTTTCCTCATGAGAGGCTCCATGTGTGGATTGACTGGTCTTTGTTTCTGCCTGACAGGCTTAGTATTTGGATCCAATTCAATGGTATGCTGAGCTAAGTTGGGATTGAAACCTTTCAAATCTTCGTAGCTCCAAGCAAACACATATGGGAATTCTTGACACAGCTGCATGAATTCATACCTTTCTTGTTCATTTGTCATCTTTCCAATTTGCAACGGTTTGTTCTCTTCTACCAAGATGGATACTGAATCCTCTCTTTTGACCTAAATGTTTGCTTTCTCCTTTCTAAACTAATCATTGGGATTAAAAATGGACTCCAAAGTGATAAGTCTCTTGGGAAACTTGTTAGTTCTCAGCTTAACCACCTGGTCACCATACTGTTGTTCTAACTTTTCTTGATTCTTAGCTGAGAACTCAGCTTCTTCTTGCAAGAAACGGATGATTTGCTAGTCATTCTCAAACACTTGCCAACTGACATTGTTATCTGGCACTGAAGGCCTCACAATCACGTGGATGTTTGGCTGTACCTTGTCTTTTTGAATGCTTTCCACAATGTCAAAGGTTGCCCCTACTACTGCAAGCCTGTCAGCAGCTTGATTCTCTTTCCTAGGAATGGGTTTGATGCCAAAACCCTCAAAATCTTCCATGAGGTCCCACACCCTGTTCTTATAGCACCTGAGTAGATCATTCTTGGCAACATGTTATCCCTTGACCTAATTTACAATCAATTCACTATCACCAAAGACTTGCAAGTTCTTTATTTTCTTGATTGCCCAATGCATCCCTTGCACCAAGGCTTCATATTCAGCAGTGTTATTTGAGCATGCAAACTGAAATCTAAAAGCTGAATAGTACTTTACTCCTTGAGGTGAAACAAACATTGCTCCACCTCCTGCACCTTGTCTACTCCTTGATCCATCAATAAACAACTGTCATACCTCATTGTCATCTTCATGGTTTGGCTTGGTGATCCTAGGAATAGGCTTATTTTCTTCATGTATGCAATATACCCCTAGCTCAGATTCTTCCACTTCTTGATAAGGATCAAAAGCATGTACCTTGTTTTCCCATTCATCAAGAGTTAGATCTAGGATGCTTCCAACCTTGGTGTCAGCTTCATCGGTGCTTGGGTGGTCTTCTTGATCAAATGCTGAACAATTGGCGTTGATCTGACTTGGAGTGTAAGGCTCAATGTGGAAGTTTGCAATAGGTTAAGACCTGATTGTAGCCTTAGTTCCATACCTCGTTCTGAACAGCATGTGTGACCAATCAGCAGACAAATATCTACCAATCTTGGCTGTGAAGTCCCTTGACAAGAATAGGGCAAAGAGTGGTGGAAGGTCTATGACTGATACATCTTGTAAAACAACAACATTTGGACATGCATGTAAGGTAAGACTTAATTTTCTAATCACCCCAACAGTTATTACTGCTGTCCCATCCAGCTGCACTACCCCTTTGGATATGGTTTCATACTGGAGTCCTAGCTTATTAGCTATTTGTTTAGGTATCACTGAGCTACTTGCCCCGGAATCTATCATGCAATTGTGCACTAACTAATTTTCAATGATTAATGAAACATAGAAAGGAGGGGGCTTCAACATTTTATCTTATTGTCCTCCATGATTTCCCTCAGGCTGGGCAACATTTGTGAGCACTTTCTCTTGCATCTGAACTTTCTGATTCGAAGTTGGCCAGTCCTTCATGGCAGCTTGTAACAAGTCTCTTTGGCCTAGGATAGATAGGGATTCCCACAATGATATATTAACATTTGTCTTCTTCATCTGATCAATGATACTGAATGGTGATGAAGGATCTCTTTGTTGTCCCTTTGCTTGTACATTCACTCCTTGCACGTGGGCAGCAATAACTTGTATTTGAGTTGGTCTAGGAGTTGTTCTTGGCTGCCCTTGTGCATTTGAAATTGGATTTTGCTTGCCAACCATTTGTGGAGCCATGGAAGGTTGTGGATTGGTTAGAGCTAATGGCTATTCTTCACCTAAATTCCTTCTTTTTGACCTTGTGTTGGCTGCCACACCTTGAGAGACCATTTGATTCATGCCACAAAAATCCTCTGCTTGCCAATTTACCAACGTGGTGTCATTTGGAGCTGATTGTTGTTGGAATGTTTCTTGTTGTTGGTTGTTTCCTTGACTACCCTCCCCCTCCACACCAGTAGTTGTCACCATTAATGCTTAATTCAAAGCACCATTGAAGCACATAGATTGGTTATGAGGTTCATTGCATGGAAAGCACCAATCATACTCCTGAGCAATGTTGTTTTGTGTTGGCACTAATGCGTTAGAGGTAGATATGGCATTTGGATTATAGGGCTGAAATGGTCTATTGACAGGAGGCCTCGTTTGATTTATATTATATGCTGGATTAGGAGGTCTTTGTGGTTGGTATCGCTTCCTATTAGGCTGAGCTTGGGGCTGGTAAGAAGCTCTAAAACCTTGGGCATGTTTCCTTTTCAGAGTAACCAGCTCATTGCCTAGGTTTTGCAATTGTTTCATGACTTCTTAAAGCTCATTTGGGGCACTTGGAGATGAAGTAGAAGCTTCATTTGAACTCTGATTTTTAGGAGTGGGAGAAGGAGCCAAATTAGGTGCTTGAATGGTATTTAGACTCTCTAAACTTGGAAACAATGGCATGGGAGGTCTATGGGCTAGTTTTCCAGCTTGGATCAAACAATTTTCAGCCCTAATGGAAATGCTATAAGCCATAGGGATAGTTATGCCTCCCATGGACTGAATCAACATAGAAATATCAGAATTTATAGCTTTGAGATAATAGAGAAAAGCACTTTCTGCTGTTGGCCTAGCTGCCACTGGAATTCTCTCCCAATTCTTTTGAAATATGAAGTTGAAATCGGTCAGTTGTTCATTGGGAGCTCTCTTGATGGTTGTCAGCTGCTCCAAAAGAGACAAGTTATCTCCCTTCTCTCCAAATTACTCATGAAGTGCTATACACAGCTGATTCCAATTTGTGATAGAACCAGCTCTAAGGCTTCTAAACCATTACAATGCTTTCCCCTTGAATGAAGATGCCAGCAACTTGAATGCCACTTGCATCTCATTGATTTCATGAATTGCACAAAGGTTAGCAATATCCTTAACATGATCACCTGGAGTAGTCTGATTTTCTCCAGTGAAGTACAGAATGTTCTTCAAGGCTGCAATAGGAATTGGATGTTGTGCATTGAGGGCAAGTGGGTTGCTGCCTGTGAAGTTGACATAGGGGTTGTTTTGTGCCATTCTAATTGGTCTTAAAACCCTTGTTGACTGAATGAAAGGCCTACCAGGTGGAGGAGTTGAGAGAGTTCTGTTTGGTGGAGATGGAGACCTTTGAATCCTTCTTCCACTTTGCCTTACTCTTGGAGATAACTGCAGATATTCAAACAACACCTATTCTTATCCAGCTCTTGACCTTGTAGTGATTCTTCTCATGAGTTTTCAGGCCTGCACTACTGAAACCAGTTGATTCTTCCCCTTTGGAGTCACCAGATATGCAAATTATAGCTCTTTTCAAGTAAGAAAATTACAGCAGATGCACATCAACTTTGCTGCAATAAAAATGAGACCTCTAAGGTCCCACCGGGCATGCCAAAACTATTGTTGCAAATCAGCAGCACCCCTGGATGCAAATCAAGGTTCTAAATGATGTTCAGAGCATCCAGTGTGATTGCACAACATGGAAACCTCTCTCCAAGTGTGGGACTTGTGAAAATGAGAGAGGAATATCTAGATTAGAGGCTGGTTCCTCAAACTCCTTTGATTTAGATCTATATTTTGCACAACTGCAGAGGTTCTAATCCTAATTCTACCCTAGATTCCAAGGAGACAGGGATAAAAATGCAAAAATGAAACTAAACTAAAGATGGTGATGCACCAAAAGGAGTGGTGAAACATTTTTTTCCATGTAAATAGACACAAATTCATGAAATGCAACAAGGGAAAACATACACAAGCTGATAGATGTAATTAGAGGTCTTAAAATGAAGTAAAACAATACAAACAGAGGACTAAAAGCATTCACAGAGTTTGCACTGTCAATTCCATGTAAAAATCTCTTGCATTCAACCATCAAAGAGGTATAAACCTATTACAAACTGTCAAAAAGGTCTGATTCTTACAACTATCACTTGCTGGAGGTGAAAGAAGAAGTTTGCAATACCAAAAAGTGTTCAACCATGAAGAAATGAGCCAAATCTAGCTTTTATAGTGCATGGGTCGAGTCCAGGAGAGAGAAAATGTAAAAAAACATGGGAGCCCATTCCTCATTGATGGAAAATGCATTAAAATAGCATGAAGTACCTTACAAACCCATACCCTGTCATTTTTGACCATATTGGAGAAGAATGCGACCCATTCTGTATTAAATTTGGTTGTTGAAATGTCATTTCTGGCCATGGACACGTACCAGAACTGTTTTTGAATTTTATCTCTCCAAACTGAACCAAAATTAGTAATTGACCATGGAATCATGTAGATAATTTTAACATCTTTCCAATGATATAAAGAATGTGAAAATCTGAGCTCTGGATCAAAAGATATGATCATTTGAAGATTTAGGGCAAAAACAGCCCAAAAACGGAACGGCAGGAAAAAATTTCAAATTTTACCTCTTTTTTGTCTTTGGAAAATTTTTCAAAAATTCTCCGTGCTCCGCTGGTCAGATGCCATGTGGCAGCTCCCTATTCGATGTAGGCCTTAAATGGGAAAATTTTCCACAAAAACTCCGCCGAGCCATAACTTGAAAAATATAAGGATTTAGGAGGCAAACTTTACCTTTCTAGAACGCTAAGAGAGAGCTCTATCTGATGGTGCCATTTCCAGAAAGCCTTGAGTGCCTGAAAATCAAAAAATATAGATTGAGGCACAAGAGAGGCAAGAACACAAGGAGTTAGCCACAAAAATGAGTTGGGGAACCATTTTGGATAACAGGTCTAAAACTTTGGGCATGTTGCCTCATGAGAGTAACCAACTCATTACCTAAATTTTACAATTGCTTCATGACTTCTTGAAGCTCATTTGGGGTACAGGGAGATGAAGTAGAAGCTTCATTTGAACTCTGATTTCTAGGAGTGGGAGAAGGAGTCAAATTAAGTGCTTGATTAGTGCTTGGGCTCTCTAAACTTGGAAACAATGGCATGGGAGGTCTAGGGGCTAGTTTGCCAGCTTGGATCAAACAATTTTCAGCCCTAATGGCAATGCTATAAGCTATAGGGATAGTTATGCCTCCCATGGACTGAATCAACATAGAAATATCAGAATTTAGAGCTTTGAGATAATAGAGAAAATCACCTTCTGTTGTTGGCCTAACTGCCACTAGAATTCTCTCCCAAGTCTTTTGAAATCTGAAGTTGAAATCGGTCAGCTGTTCATTGGGAGCTCTCTTGATGGTTGTCAGCTGCTCCAAAAGAGACAAGTTGTCTCCCTTCTCTCCAAATTACTCATGAAGTGCTATACACAGCTAATTCTAATTTGTGATAGAACCAGCTCCAAGGCTTCTAAACCATTGCAATGCTTTCCCCTTGAATGAAGATGCCAGCAACTTGACAGCCACTTACATCTCATTGATTTCATGAATTACACAAAGGTTAGCAATATCCTTAACATGATCACCTGGAGTAGTCTGATTTTCTCCAGTGAAGGATGGAATGTTCTTAAAGGCTACAATAGGAATTGGATGTTGTGCATTGCCTATGAATAGTGGGCTGCTGCCTAGGAAGTTGACATAGGGGTTGTTTTGCGCCATTCTAATTGGTCTTAAAACCCTTGTTGACTCAAAATGAAAGGCCTACCAGGTGGAGGAGTTGAGAGAGTTCTATTTGGTGGAGATGGAGATCTTTGAATCCTTCTTCCACTTTGCCTTACTCTTGGAGATAACTGCAGATATTCAAACAACACCTCTTCTTCTCTAGCTCTTGACCTTGTAGTGATTCTTCTCATGAGTTTTCAAGCCTGCACTGCTGAAACCAGTTTATTCTTCACCTTTGGATTCGCTAGATATGCAAATTATATCTCTTTTCAAGCAAGAAAATTGTAGCAGATGCACATCAACTCTGCTATAATAAAAATGAGACCTCTAAGGTCCCACCGGGCGTGCCAAAACTGTTGTTCCAAATCAACAACACCCCTGGATGCAAATCAAGGTTCTGAATTGATGTTTTAGGCATCCAGTGTGATTGCACAACATGGAAACCTCTCTCCATCCAAGTTTGGGACTTGTGAAAATGAGAGAGGAATCTCCATATTAGAGGCTGGTTCCTCAAACTCCTTTTATTTAGATCTATATTTTACACAACTGCAAAGGTTCTAATCCTAATTCTACCCTAGATTACAAGGAGACAGGGATAAAAATGCAAAAATGAAACCAAACTAAAGATGGTGATGCACCAAAAGGAGTGGTGAAACATTTCTTGCCATGTAAATAGACACAAATTCATGAAATGCAACAAGGGAAAACATACACAAGCTGATAGATGTAATTAGAGGTCTTAAAATGAAGTAAAACAATACAAACATAGGACTGAAAGCATTCACAGAGTTTACACTGTCAATTCCATGTAAAAATCTCTTGCATTCCACCATCAAAGAGGTATAAACCTGTTACAAACTGTGAAAAAGGTCTGATTCTTACAACAACTTGTTAGGTGAAAGAAGAAGTTTGCAATGCCAAAAAGTGTTCAACCATGAAGAAATGAGTGAAATCTGACTTTTACAGTGCATGGGTCGAGCCCAAGAGAGAGAAAACGTAAAAAACATGGGAGCCCATTCCTCATTGATGGAAAATGCATTAAAACAACATGGAGAATACAAACCCATACCCTATTATTTTTGACCATATTGGAGAAGAATGCGACCCATTCTGTATTAAATTTGGTTGTTGAAATGTCATTTCTGGCCATGGACACGTACCAGAACTGTTTTTGAATTTTATCTCTCCAAACTAAACCAAAATTAGAAATTTACCATGGAATCATGTAGATAATTTTAACAGCTTTCCAATGATATAAAGAACGTGAAAATCTGAGCTCTGGATCAAAAGATATGATCATTTGAAGATTTAAGGCAAAAACGGCCCAAAAACGGATCGGCAGGAAAAAATTTCAAATTTTACCTCTTTTTTGTCTTTGAAAAATTTTCAAAAATTCTCCACGCTCCGCTTGTCAGATGCCACGTGGCAGCTCCCTATTGGCTGGTAGGCCTCAAATGGGAAAATTTTCCACAAAAACTCTGCCGAGCCATAACTTGAAAAATATAAGGATTTAGGAGGCAAACTTTACCTTTCTGGAACGCTGAGAGAGAGCTCTATCTGATGGTGCCATTTCCAGAAAGCCTTGAGTGCCTGAAAATCAAAAAATGTAGACTGAGGTACAAGAGAGGCAAGAACATAAGGAGTTAGCCACAAAAATGAGCTGGGGAACCATTTTGGATAACAGGTCTAAAACTTTGGGCTTGTTGCCTATTGAGAGTAACCAGCTCATTACCTAAATTTTGCAATTGCTTCATGACTTCTTGACGCTCATTTGGGGCACTTGGAGATGAAGTAGAAGCTTCATTTGAACTCTGATTTCTAGGAGTGGGAGAAGGAACCAAATTAGGTGCTTGATTCGTGTTTGGGCTCTCTAAATTTGGAAACAATGGCATGGGAGGTCTAGGGGCTAGTTTGCCAGCTTGGATCAAACAATTTTCAGCCCTAATGGCAATGCTATAAGCCATAGGGATAGTTATGCCTCCCATGGACTGAATCAACATAGAAATATCATAATTTAGAGCTTTGAGATAATAGAGAAAAGCACCTTCTGCTGTTAGCCTAACTGCCACTAGAATTCTCTCCTAAGTCTTTTGAAATCTGAAGTTGAAATCGGTCAGCTATTCATTGGGAGCTCTCTTGATGGTTGTCAGCTACTCCAAAAGAGACAAGTTGTCTCCCTTCTCTCAAAATTGCTCTTGAAGTCCTATACACAGCTGATTCCAATTTGTGATAGAACCAGCTCCAAGGCTTCTAAACCATTGCAATGCTTTCCCCTTGAATGAAGATGTCAGCAACTTGACAGCCACTTGCATCTCATTGATTTCATGAATTACACAAAGGTTAGCAATATCCTTAACATGATCACCTGGAGTAGTCTGATTTTCTCCAGTGAAGTATGGATTGTTCTTCAAGGCTGCAATAGGAATTGGATGTTGTGCATTGAGGGCAAGTGGGCTGCTGCCTGTGAAGTTGACATAGGGGTTGTTTTACACCATTCTAATTGGTCTTAAAACCCTTGTTGACTGAATGAAAGGCCTACCAGGTGGAGGAGTTGAGAGAGTTCTGTTTGGTGGAGATGGAGACCTTTGAATCCTTCTTCCACTTTACCTTACTCTTGGAGATAACTTCAGATATTCAAACAACACCTCTTCTTCTCTAGCTCTTGACCTTGTAGTGATTCTTCTCATGAGTTTTCAAGCCTTCACTGCTGAAACCAGTTGATTCTCCCCCTTTGGAATCACCAGATATGTAAATTATAGCTCTTTTCAAGCAAGAAAATTGCAGCAAATGCACATCAACTTTGTTGTAATAAAAATGAGTCCTCTAAGGTCCCACCGGGTGTGCCAAAACTATTATTACAAATCAGCAACACCCCTAGATGTAAATCAAGGTTCTGAATTGATGTTTTAGGCATCCAGTGTGATTGCACAACATGGAAACCTCTCTCCAAGTGTGGGACTTGTGAAAATGAGAGAGGAATCTCCAGATTAGAGGTTGGTTCCTCAAACTCCTTTGATTTAGATCTATATTTTGCACAACTATAGAGGTTCTAATCCTAATTCTACCCTAGATTGCAAGGAGACAGGGATAAAAATACAAAAATGAAACTAAACTAAAGATGGTGATGCACCAAAAGGAGTGGTGAAACATTTCTTGCCATGTAAATAGACACAAATTCATGAAATGCAACAAGGGAAAACATACACAAGCTGATAGATGTAATTAGAGGTCTTAAAATGAAGTAAAACAATACAAACAGAGGACTGAAAGCATTTACAGAGTTTACACTGTCAATTCCATGTAAAAATCTCTTGCATTCCACCATCAAAGAGGTATAAACCTATTACAAACTATGAAAAAGGTCTGATTCTTAAAACTATCACTTGATGGAGGTGAAAGAAGAAGTTTGCAATGCCAAAAAGTGTTCAACCATGAAGAAATGAGCCAAATCTGGCTTTTACAGTGCATGGGTCAAGCCAGGAGAGAGAAAACGTAAAAAACATGGGAACCCATTCCTTATTGATGGAAAATGCATTAAAATAGCATGGAGGACCTTACAAACCCATGCCCTATTATTTTTGACCATATTGGAGAAGAATGCGACCCATTCTGTATTAAATTTGGTTGTTGAAATGTCATTTCTGGCCATGGACACGTACCATAAATTTTTTTGAATTTTATCTCTCCGAACTGAACCAAAATTAGAAATTGACCATGGAATCATGTAGATAATTTTAATATCCTTCCAATGATAAAAAGAACGTGAAAATCTGAGCTCTGGATCAAAAGATATGATCGTTTGAAGAGTTAGGGCACAAACGGCGCAAAAACGGATCGGCGGGAAAAAATTTCAAATTTTACCTCTTTTTTGTCTTTGGAAAAATTTTCAAAAATTCCCTACACTCTGTTGGTCAGATGCCATGTGGCAAGCTCTGATTTGTCACACAATTCTCTCTCCTTTCTTCTCCATGGGTTTTTCTTTGAAAATTTGACCTTTTTATACTTTGGGAAAATTTCCCATTTTCTCCCTGCGCCCCTTTGATCCACGAAGACACGTGGCTCACTGCCATTGGACGCGGGCTATGCGGGCTGGTTTTGGCCTTTGAAACTCTTAAAAAAACTTAGCAAAAACTTCCATTTCACCCCCGACACCCGCGAGCCTCCCTCGACACGTGTCGAGTTCCTATTGGCCACGGGCCAAAATTCGAAAATTCACCCATGGAAAACACTTAGCCAAATTTTTTATTGCGCCTCCCCTTGTGACACGTGTCACACTGTGATTGGTCTGCGGGCCCCGCGGGAAAAATTTTCCACTTGAACCTTCGACCAAAACTTGGAAAAATTTCCAATTTGCCTCCAATGCCCAAACTCCTCTGCCACGTGGCAACTTCCTATTGGCTGCGGGCCTCAAATGGGAAAATTTTCCACAAAAACTCCGCCGAGCCATAACTTGAAAAATATAAGGAGTTAGGAGGCAAACTTTACCTTTCTGGAAAGATGAGAGAAAGCTCTATCTGATGGTACCATTTCCAAAAAGCCTTGAGTGCCTTAAAATCAAAAAATGTGGACTGAGGCACAAGAGAGGCAAGAACACAAGAGGAGGGCAATTAATGTCCTCTCATTGGCCACAAAAAAATGAGGTCACACTATGATGTTGTGGCATATGTGTTTATAGTATGTTCATGTTTTCATTTTGGTATGATTGAAACATAAATATGTTCTTATTCATGTGTGTGAGTAATTCTAATGTAACCCCTTGATGTAAAGATATAGTGGAAAATAGAAAGTAGAAATGTAATGCAACATCATAATACTTGAAGAGGTTGAATAGATGTGTGTGTCCCTATTCACACCTAAATTAGTGGGCATCTTGTGAAATCCATTCATAAAGGTTGAACATATGTAAAATTCATATTCTTAGTTCCCACACTAGTCTAGTTGGATTAGTTTGGACCAACAACAAATGGTTAATGAGAGGTTGGTGAGTTCCTTCTCTACCTTTATTTAGAGTTGTGGACCAAGATCATGAGAAGGTAGAGGCGACACACTACAAAACAAGTGTGATTGTTTTTCTACCATGTTAAAACTAGGGGGATGTTAGGAATTATTGTTGGTACTCACATGATTAGCGTTAGTATGTTACATTTTTTGTTAGATATATTATTTGGTAATATATATTAGTTAGAAGATAAATTTAGTATAATTTTTGTGTGAGTTGTTTGTTTTTTACCAAACTCACAAGAACTATATATTTTTGAGTTATTTTGTTAAAATTATCTCCTACAACAACAAAGAGAAAGAATGTATATATTGTAATATATCATATGAATTAAAGTATGTAAAATAGACTAGTTTTTTTAATTTTTCATCTCTACAAATATGAACTAACCTCCTTAGAAAAACAATAATTCTAGTGGGAAACATGTTGGAGGGTAATAAGTTTAACCTTTTGGAATATGTTTATCATTACCATGTTTGTGTGTTAAGTGATTACATTTAATTTTAGGGTTATCAACTAGCGATTGCACCAGATGGTTGAAATGGATACTACAAGGGCAACACACTTGGATGGATAGAGAACTAACTAGATGCATTTAGACTTCAACTACAGCAATGGAAGATATTTAAGGTTCCCTCGTACAAGCAGGAGGATATTTGAATGCATCTTTATAATCTTCTAGACTTGTAGAAGAAACTTGTTTCCGGAGGTTAAAGGTGAATGTGTGAAGAGGTTGTGTGAATTTTTTGTATTGAAGGTAAGACACATAGGTTTACTCTCCCTTATTAGGATAAATGTGTCAATATATATAATTTGGTAGAGGTTGTTTCAAAATTTGAGGAAGTTTCTTTGAATTAGATTGAAATGTAACAATAAACCTATCTTTCACGAACATGGGTTGTTGAGTTGTTGACACACAATAAAGGAATTAATTCTTGGATATGCTTGAGGTATTTAGAGACTGACATGCATGAGGCTGGTGAAGCTCTTAAGGTTTCTAGAAAGTTTAAAAAAGTGTATAAAGTGTTGAATCACATAAAACATCTTATCGTACATCCAAAATGGTCAACGTAGAGACAAATATAGAATTCATGCCTACGTGTTAGGGTAGTATTTAACAAGATGGTTATTTAATCATTGAAAATTGATACATGTTAGAAATTTAAAAAATCTATGAAGGATGGCACAAGTTTATAACAAATATGCAAATCAAACCATAAAAGAGAATGATAAGAACACAATATGGTGAACGTGGCTGGTATAAATATGAGATGTCAATAGGGAGGCATGAAGAATTTGAAGTTGAAGGATTGAAAGTGAAACACTATATGGAGGAAGAGTCATGACGATGAAGGGGATCTAGGGAGGTGAATTTATGAGTTGGGGAGTCTAGTGGAAGGATTGTAGGAAATCTTTTTTTTTTTTCTAAAAAGTCACATACGAACCGTGTGTAACTATTTTTGTACTCCACTTCATGTTTTAATATTAGAGGCTTCACAAGGTTGAACCTAACACTTGTTAACAAATAATGAGATATTCATGTCAACTTTCATGTGGAAAAACTTGAGTGGTAAGTGGTGTAATGTGGTAGAGGGTAGAGATAAGTTTTTGTCAGAGAATTTATAAGTTGAAATAGACATTTCAAAATTATGTTTCCTCTTCCACTAGGATTTTACAATACACAAACAATTATGCTTTCCACAATGGATGTTGGTGATCCCATTCATAGATTCCCATGGCTCTATTTGAGGACCTAGAAGTTACCAACACATATTGATATATCATTTTCATATTTTTATATGAAAAACCTTGGGTGGTGAGTGGTACAATGTGGTAAAGGGTAGAGATAATTTTTGTGCTTTAACATGTGAAAGCTGAAATCAATGACCATTCATAGTATGGTTAGTTGTGTCTCCTATTTTTCAATAATTGGGTTCTCGATTATGCTTTCTAGAGGAAACATTGGTGAGTGATCTAAGGGAGTACATTTTCCTAAAGCTCTCCTTCACATAGAAGCATTGACTTAAGGGGATGAAAATAAATAACTCTAATGACATTTTTTTGTCTCTTAATGGAAGGGATAAGTTGGATGCCAAGGATGAGCCTAAGGGCAT
Source organism: Taxus chinensis (assembly GCA_019776745.2). NCBI lineage: Eukaryota > Viridiplantae > Streptophyta > Pinopsida > Cupressales > Taxaceae > Taxus > Taxus chinensis. Next base: position 396,395,513 of record CM034153.1, read on the forward strand.
ATCAAGAAAAGGGCAGAAGCATGAGGGACTAAGATATATACACGTTTTTTATCTTCATGTGGTGGTGAAGGAGAATTTTTGAAGCCTCCAAGTGTGGGGAAAATGTGGACATCATGGTAAATGGCATAAGCCTTGCCCCTTTATGCATAGGTAATTGTGGTCCCTTAGTATCTTTTGAAGAGCTTGGATTTGAAATTAGGTAAGACATTCTGAATAATATTTTTTAGATGAGAGATGATGTTTGAATTTGTATAACATGGTGATGTAATTATTTTAGAAATTTAATATGAATTGGTTCATGGGATATCCACATAACACCGAATAGGAAACAATTTGTGCATAACACCATATAGGAAAGAATTTCCATGAGTTAAGAATGTGATATAACAAATATAAATGAGATAAATTTGGAAAATGTATTAATGTTTGAAATTTTAGTTTTTATGGTAGCTAAAGGGACTCATAGTTTTTCTCCAAAAAAGGAGAGACAAACATGATGGACTCTCCATGTTTTGCACAGGGTTAGTTATTTATAATGTAAGTATAAGTGTTTCATATGAAAAACTATTGGTGGTGATTGGTGCACTGTGTGTAGACACTAAATCACACACTTTGGGTAATTATCTAGTCCTAATCACATACTACTATTCATATGATTCCTAAGCGATAAAAGTACTAATTGATCACTTTTTTTAGCCACCTTTTCTTACTTTCTGTTTTCCTTGTTTTGACACTCCTTCTAGCCCAGTCTATCTTTTCATACTTCTACATTTCTCACCCTAGACACCAATGCCTAAGTTCCCCCATCCCCTCAGGGCACCCCGACCTCTTTGTATTTTTCTCACATCTTTTGGGTCCTTTCTAGCTGTTTGGGAATCTTTTTTTCTTATTAGTTATCCTTTTAGTGATTAATTATGAAATTCAACCAAGGGAATCATATAAATATAAAGTTATGTGATCATAATAAGGGACCAAACACCAAGCATATACTACCACCACCTAAGGTATCATCCAAAGGAATCTAAAGAGCATTCAAACATCCATCTAGCATCCCTTTAAGGGAAAGGGACTTCATTTTTGCATACACTTCATAGGAGGGGCATTCATTGTTTACATCCAAACATATATTTAAATTTATACATCTAGCTATTACTCGTTATTCAAGTGTGACACGCACAAGATCTGCCTAGGGAAATATATCTTCACACACACACATAAAACTACATTGGGTCTAAGATGGAGTACAACACTCAGTTGTAAGAGCACTGTGTGATAGTCAAGGACAGTCTAACCCCTCATTTGCATTATTTTATTTTTGGTATTTGATATATTTTGGGGTTTTGTAGGTCATTTCTTCATTGCAGGTTACAAACGACATCTGTGGACTTGACACAACATACTAGCGACATGTACCGAAGGAAAAAAAACATCTTGCAACCCTGGGAAGCCAATTTTTTGAGCCTTTGAGCAGTCATAGGTGCTCAGGAAGGTATTTGGCACCCTAGGTGCCCTTGCCCCTGTACGAGCGCCCTAGTCTAAGAAGATCTTATGGTCACACAATTTTCTGAGATTCAGTGCAACACTTTCCCCCTCTTGTTTATCAATTCGTCACTTTGGCATAGTTCAAGATTATTTATGAATTAGATAAGTCCTTCTATCTCTCCTTTATAACTAGGGTTCACTATTTAATTGCTTATTTTCTTAGGTCAAATTATGTACTTTGATTGTTATATCTTAGCGTTGTTACATAGTATAGATTTAGCATTTTATTTATACATTTAAATAAATAAAATTGCATCATTAATGTGGAAGGTGGTAGAGACAATTTTGTAGTGTAACATGTCAAATCAAAAATTAAGTAACATTTCACAATATGGTTAATTGTTTTTCCTAATTTTTGGTGGTTGGGTTCTCGATTCTGATTTTAGGGGTAATTTTGGTGAGTAATCTGAGGGAGAAACTTGGAACAAATCTCTCCTTCACGTAAGAAAAATGACGCAAGTGCCTAGAAATGCATAGTGCCAATGAAAATATTGATTGAATGTTTTGACATTATGTTGTCTCTTAATGGAGAAGATAAGGCAGATGTTGAGGATGAGCTAAAGGGCATGACAAGAAAGGGAAGAAGAATGAGGTACTCACGCATATGTGATATTCATATCTACATGTGGTAGTGAAGGGTACTTTGTGAATTCTCCATGGGTGGGGATAATGTGGATGTCAAGTTCAATGACCCAAAGCTTACCTCTTAAGTATAGGTCATCACTAGTCCTTGATAGCTTGTGAAGAGCTCAAATTTGGAATGAGGTAAGATGTTTTACACATATTTAATAGATGAGAGATGTTGTTTGAACTTATACAACATGGTTCTAGAATTAATTTATAACTAATAATGAATTGGTCCATGAGATATCCACATCACAACAAATTGGAAATAATTTCCACAAGTTAGGAATATGAGATAATGAATATAAGAAATCTAACTGTGAGATACGTATTAATTTTAGGCATTTATTTTTTCATGATATCCAAAGGGACTCATATTGCTTCTCCTAGTAAGGAGAAACAAAAATGATGGCCTCTCTATGGCTTGCAAAAAGTTGGTTATTTCTAACGTAGGTAGAACCATGAATTTGTTTAATATTCTAACTTTAATGAGTTGGTTCAGTTTTATAATTTTAATTTTTAATGTGTATTTTTGAGAGGTGAAAAATTTAGGTTGATAATTTCACGTACAAAAATGTCTAATTATATTAGTTTTATAATTTTTAAATTTTAAGCTTATTTTTGAGAGATTACAAATTTGATTAAAATATTTTTCATATCAATGAAATAAGTAATACATAATGAGGATCATGAGTCTAAATAAGAAAAAATAGTATTGATTTTAATAATAACATTTTACAATGTCTATTTTTGGCCATGTATGGAGGGGCCACTGAGAAGACGTTGTTAACTTGTCCATCAATTCTACAATGCTGACAATTGGCCCTCACACAACTGACATAATCAATTTTTTTAGAAAATATAGGAAAAAGGGATTCACTATTAATTTAATTTATTTTTTTATGGTGTTAAGGCTTTTGAATGGATGAAATTTAGTTTTGTAAGAGGCAAGTTGCTAACAGAAAAGAGGGAAAAAATTTCAACAATGACAAGTACGCTTATAATTGGACAAAAAAATATAATATTTAAGGTATCATTTGTACTGCATTTATCCAATTGAAAATCAATGATCAAAATAAACTACACCATACTTGGAATAAATGTAAGTATGCCAAATGTCAAAATATTGTATCTTTGATGGTCTTGAATATGTCCAAATGCAATGGAGGTTTTGAATCTACACTGAAAACTAATGGTTTCTCTCTTGTTAGAAAAATATTTTTTCACATGGGAAAAATAAGGGCTTTCACCAACAGTGTGGGACTAAGTCCCTCTTCTTGAATGGGGCAGCTCCATTTATTGAAAACTAAGAAATATATGTACACTAATCTAACCATTTAGGGTTGTTCTTTCGTTCGGGGATCACACCAGGTTACATCCCTGCACCTGTGGAAAAATGTGTGTAGATACTATGAACATGTTAAAATTTTGCAGTAGATAACTAAAATATGCTAACACCTCATAGTCTAGAGCTAAGCTCAAATCTATCATAGAACTATCAAGATCATAGCTTATTGAAATGCCTACAATGAATTAACCTGAAATTATTCATATAATTACAACATTTCTACTTAGTGTATGGCTGCATATTAGAAATGGACCTAAGAAGATCACAAGCAATCAAATTAGATGTTGTTACTTCAATATGGTGAAAATATCTCACTAAAATGTAAAGAAGGCCATGTTTAGATATTATCTTACTAACAAAGCTTGAAGAAATGGATGCAAACAAGATGATGAAAGATATTCCATTAATGGAGTAAGGCTCTTGATCATATGTTTTATATGAGATACTATTCAAAGTATGGTGCAAGGTGTGAAGGTAGGAGCTTGGTTCTTTTAATAGCTTTATATTTAGGGAAAGGTTGAATCAAAATGAATGTGGGATAAAGGCTAAAGTAGATTTAGCCTAGCTAACCATGATTAGATGATTTAAATAGTGATTAGCAACTCATGAGAGTTGGAGGGTGCTTTAATTAATCAATTAGGATTAATTAATAGGCTCGAATAAGCTTTTTAGGATATTTAGAGGTGATTTAGGAGGGATTTGACATTATTTGAAGCATTTGAATGCAAGATTTAGCCAATAAAAGGGTTTATTGATTGAATACATTATTAAAAAGGATTAATTAACTAATAATAGTTAATTAATTGATTTGAAGAGGATTATAACTAATGAAGTGTCGTTAACTTACCAAAATAGAGGTAAACATTAGTTAATTAGAGGAAATCACTGATTATAATAGAAATGATGAGATAGAAGAAAATTAGTACCACTTTAGCATTAAATTTGCGTAAGCAGATTTTAGGTGCCTACTTTTTCCCCTCTTTGAGGTGGCGTAACCGACACCACTTGAAAGATAATAAACAAGTATAAACAAGTAATTTTTGAATAAAAATTAGTAGAATGAAGGATGCCCCCTCAAGTTTCAATGGGGTGATAGAAGAGTTCATTCGACGATTGAAAATATGAAGGAAACATATAGAAGAAGTTATATGGAAGAAAGCTTGCTAGTAATGATAATTTCTATATGAAAATGGAAATAGCTTGTGCATCTAGCTTTTTCAATAATAAAATTTATTTCATTACTTATCTTAAATGATCAACATCATCAGCCCTTATTAAAATGTATGCATACAAAAAAGTGTAAAATAACATGAAAAGCTATAATAGTAACATTTGTTCATTGTTAAAAATGCTTAAATATATGCAACATACATAATGCAATGCAATACGAGAAAGTAAAAAAGATAGCCTGACAAGGAAACAATTACAAACACACATACTCAAAAAAATAACATTCAAGACATTTACATCAATGTTTTTGTTATCAAGATTCAATTCCCAAATGTTCATGTTTAATGACAAGGGTTGTAAATGGTGCCCCAAGCAAGGATACATGCAAGGGGAATACGCGGAGGACACATGGGTCCTATGAAAAATCATTTGTGAGCTATGAAATAGTACTAGGAAACTTGTTGTGCCAAGATAGTACAAACATAGCAAGCAAACCGACTTTGTTAATGGAGGTAGATCAAAATGAATCATGAGTCGTTGTACGAGAACAAGTGAGAACCTCATAAAGATATTTTTAGGAAAAATTTCGATGTTTGAGGACAATGCAATGGATACAGGCTTCAATTACATGCATGTCATTTACCAATTTTTGAAAAAATTACATTTTAGATTTTTTTTGGATTTTGTGAATTTTACCAATTTTTTAGATTTTTTAATAAAATTTTAGATTTTTGAATTTTCCAAGAAGAAAATGATCTAGAAGAATGAAAATATCATGGGATGTTTCCAAATAACACTGGAAAGAAAAAATATGCCCCAAGTAGTAGAAAGGGTCATCGAGAAGCAAAAACACGGCCCAACATAGCGGAAATTGGTGAAAAATGATTATTTATTAAAAATAACCATCGCAACATAGTTCATAAAATATATTAGAAGGTTTATTGGTGATTTTTTTGCCCATTGAGGGCATTGGAACCTCGGTTCCAACACGACCAATTTTGCTGATAAATCCGTTAAGGAACGCAAAAGTTATGGTCATTTGAGCACCATCACAACTAGTTATTTGAGAATTTTCCAGGCTTGAGCTTGTGTCCACGAGATGGGCAATCTAAAATTTGATTGAGAAATGGAGCAGATAATTAAAACTGCATTTTCTCCTCGCTTTACTAAGTGTTGAGAGTTCTGGGAAATCCTTTGCCAATGTCTCCTACATTAAATGGTATGGGCACCTTCTATTTTCATCGTTTTCTTTTAATTGAAAGGGAGGTGAATGCTTTTAATGTAGCTAGGGAAGCATTATGCATTCCTAGCTCGCGTCGAGATCAAGGACGTGATGGTCCTTTTTACATCGGGCTAGGCCTATCAGGTGCGCAAGAGCTAAGGGGGGCACACAGGTGCAACAAAGGATCTTTTTTCATTAGGGGAACACAAGCATGAAAATAGTCAAGTATGTGCAAAAATAGGTGCGTAGGTGAGCGAATGGGTGCACAGGCATGAAAATGGGCACGTAGGCATGAAAATAGACAAATATCCATGAAAACAGGAACACATGTGTGTGCTAGCACAAAGCCTGTGTAAGTGCCAAAATAGATGTGCTAGTTTGAATTTTTGTGCCTTAGGCCATTTTTAGAAGAAAATTCAAAAATTTGACCTTAGTGAAAAATTTAGGAAAGAATAGAAGAGTATAAAATCAAGTAAAATACATTAGGAAGATGTTTTTGGAAGAAAATGATGCTAATGAAGTGTTTGTATAATTTTTTAGGTGAAATTACATAAGCTGGATACACCCGAATGGTATGCGCGACTCAGAGCCTTCGAGAAGACTTTTAGATGATGGGAATAGTAAGGGATGATTTCTGTGTTTTTGGGCCATCCAGGCCTCTATGTTCCGATGCGGCCACAATGGCCAACTCACGTCCCATTCTGTGAGCATGCTTTTTGATTTCGATCCTTCTGCAGGAATAAACCTGACGCCTTTCAAACCGAATTGAATTGGCTATTCTCTTTGCAAAGTATCTGTGTACGAGTCGAGTCTTCTTGGGGAAATTGTTGTTCATTCCCCTAGTCTTACAGTCTTGCGAACTTTGCCCGAGTCCTCCGCAACAAATCGCCAGTGAATGCAAGTAGCTCGTTCCGCCTTGTGAATCTCTCAACCCGTAGCTTGATCCTGTAATAAATAGCTCAGATTACCTTGAATCATATAGATAACTCGATGGGCAGTTAATTTTCACATGTTGATCAGCTTTGATGAATTGTGTGCCCCCATGTCATCAGTGAGTCAATTCTCTCGCCATTTTGGCTTGCAACATATTGACTCGCCTTTTGTAATGCAACACTCATTGAGTTGCAACACAGTACCAGCCTTCACCTTGGGCATGTAACTTGACTTGACTACTAAGAGTCATCCCTGTAACTTGTCATATAATTTGACATGACTTCCTCCTAGCCTTCACCTTGAGCTTAATGAATTTTACCATGAACTGTCGACACTCTCATCGAACTAGTGTCCGCCTCTCTAAATAAAGCTTTAGCGCCGCTCTCCTGCATGTCTTAATTCCTCATCGCAGATGTCGACACCTTATGAGATTGTGTCATCTTTCCCTCAGCTTGATTCTTTCCTCCTGAATTGGCTCGGAGATAGATCTCATGTGGACATGGTTTGTCTTGTGAACCCCTACGCATGCACCTTAGGTAGATTTAATAGCGCATGGCTTATACGACCCTGATGTCAGTTGTGCAACGCCCCCATCCTGCACTTCTCTGCGAGGTGGGCTCATTCTTGGCATAACGACACTAACTCGGTCTGTTCGATCTGCATGACCCAACCTACGCCTTGGGGGAACTTGATGTAATGTTGGATTGGCCTTGTCAACACTGTGTCTGAATAGTTTTGCGCTGCACCACCTTTGAGTCACCTTAGGCGTAAATTTCAGCCATGTCGTAACACTTTGGAGTAGCTCGCCCCTAGCCTGCGCCTGGCTTGCATGACCATAAGGCACAACTCACCCTCATGTGAAATAGCTTGGTCCATGTTATAACACCACACATAGCCTATGTCTTGGGTGTAAATAGTTTGGTCACATGAAGGATCACTCGCTGCTCACTTAGTAAAATATCCCAATGGTGCCTTGAGCTTTGGTCACAAATTTCCACGGAGTGTGACACTTTGTGTTGTTCACACAACCAACTCAGCTCCTTGCTTATGGGACAACTCGATAGCCACGGGGTCATGTCAACGATTTGTGAGCTCGATGAGCTTACTCAGCCTATGCCCAAGGCACAAATTTTGTCAACCTGTCGACAATTTGTCTTATGTGCCCCCAGTTTATGGACTTGATGGCACAAATTTTCACATGTAGCATAGGAGACTTTGTGTTGTGCAACACTAGATTTCACAGTTAATGCCGCAAATGGGCACATGTCAACACTTTGTGTTGCTGCAACCCCACTAGCCTAAGACCTTCGGCACAAATTTATTCATGACCAAGACACTTTATGTTGTGCACACCCAGCCTACACCTTTTCCTCAAATTTTGAGCATGTCAACACTTCTTCAATGTTGTGCATCTCTTGAATACGCCTTGGTTGCAAAAATTTTCACATGCTGATAACTTTGTGTCTAGTGCTCCCCTAGCTTGTGCCTATGGGCATCCAAATTTTTGCATGTCGACACTTTGTGTTGTGAAATTGATAATAAAAACGCTCTTGAGCTCAAATATTTTCATGTTGACACTTTGTGTTGATGCTAAAGAAACACCAGTGGCATTGGGAAAAATGAATTTTCAGAAGTTGAAAATCAGACATGTTGAAGTGCAAACTGTAAAGTTACAGCCTTGGGCACAACTTTGTGCACAGTAGTGGTTGTATAAATACCCTGATGTATTGTGCCCGTACCCCTGCCCCTTTGCAGAGACGATGATTATCGCAACTATCAGTCTACATGCATCGTGTTGGTCGCCTATCACTAATGAACCTGCGAAAAATAATTAAAGGGCATGAACGGTCACATATTTCAAACTTTGTTTTGTGCGCCCCCAGCATGTCACCTTAGGCTTGGAATGTCTCTAGATCTCGACACTTCTGTGTTGTGTGCCGGGAGCCTGACACCTTGGGTGTGAAGCTATTTAAATGTCGACACTTTTTGTTGTGTGTCCCTAGCCTGACACCTTGGGCAAGAATTTTCAAAGTGAGAAAGAAACCATTGAAGCTGTGTACCCCTAGCCTGCGCCTTAGGTGTAGAATCAAGGCATGAAAATAGAGCACTTTGTGTTGTGCACCCCCATACTGTGCCTTAGGCTCGAATGTTCACATTGTTGATCACTCCTTCAGCTTGTTGTAATATATATCCTACACCTTAACTTGAGAAAATATATGCATGTCGACACTTTGGGAAGTGCGCCCCCAGAAAAATTGCGCCTTGGGTAACCGGATTTTCACATGTCGACATTGGGGGTTGTGCCCCCATTTTGTGCCTTGGGAAAAAAAATTGTGTGTACATGTCGCTAAACTTTGTGTCATATGTGCCCCCATCCTATACCTTGGGCGTGAATAATTCGCATGTCGACATACTTTGTGTTATGCACCCCCATCCTGCGAACTTTCATTTTGCAAAGAATTTGGAAGTAGACCAGTAATTTTTGTGGGTCTCGTAAATAGCCTGCAGCTAGAGGTATTACATATCATAAATTCAATGTTATGTCGATCAAATTAAAGGAACAAGCTCTGTGCATCTGCCTATAATCACCTAAGCTGTGCATCCAAAGGCATATGAGAGCATCAAAGACATGTCCATCTAGCTTCATGTCTTGAGGCGCCCCCATACTGACTGCATTTTCTGCATGACACGCATCAGGATTTTGAAGTTCATTTGTGTTGTGCATCCACACATCCTATTTACATTGGGCACATATAGCAATTTGCTCAATATCGACACTTTGTGCATATTGCACCCTCGAGCCTGCGACTAGGGAATGAATTCTTGCACACACACACAAGAACTACATGGATACTGAAATTTGCACCCTCAACGTACTCGCTTGGTTGTGAAGTTTACTCTATCAAGTCGACCGCTTTGGGTCAATCCGACTCCCCAGCCTGCGCCTTGGGTGTTTCTTTTTACATGTCGACACTTGATGTGTTTTGAGCCCCCAGTTTTGCGCCTTAGGATCGATTTCTCTTTACAGGTTATAGGTCGACATTTTGCGGACATAGTGCGCACATACAGACGACCAACAACAAAGATTAGGCATGACCATTTTGCGACATGTCAATAAAAACCATATTTTGAGCTTTGTACTCCCCTGCAGGCACCCAGCGCCTTGGGTCATCAATGACACCTAGATGCCCCAACACTAGTCTAGGTTCTACACACCCAATCTTTATGCAATTTTCTGAGCGTGAATTTGCGACATGTCGACACTTTGTGTCCTCCGCCACAATTCATACAACTTAGACAGATTTTCCAACATACTTCAGGATTGTATTGCAAAATCAATCAAGTCTCCTCTAGCCTGCCCTCTCTCTTCACTTAGGGTTTCAAATGTTGAAACTGGTTTTATTTCTTGTGTCCCCCAGCCTATGCCTTGGGCCTGAATTTCCGCATGTGTATATACTACATGTGACTCTGCAATATCCCAGGGTTTAGCATATTGGGCGCAATATTTGTTGCATATCGATACTTTGTGTTTCATTGATGATTTTGTCATAGTCCAACTTAGATGATAGTCTAGTGTTGTCGACATCTTTGTGTTGTAAGATACTAGAACAAGGGAATTTTTTTTTTTTATAAAACAGTTCTCTGTTATGAATTATATAATTCAAACACACGTTCAAGTTTTAATAATTGTTCTCTGCCCAAACAATGCAGTTTGGAACACACAATTTCCTTTTAAAACTAATGTTCTCTGTTCACATATTTGCAATATGGAACACACATTCAATGCCATTCAATCATATAACAGATTCCATATGCTGCTGTAAATGACTCGAAGAACTACCGATCTCCCATTTTCATGGCTCGGAGTTTCAACGATCTCTCATTTCATGACTCGGCAACTCACCGATCCTTCATGTTCATTCATGCATAGTATAATGAAATATACAAGGTTCTCTTACCGTTTCCAGTTATCGAAGTGATCCATTTAAGAAGCCTATCTGAATATCTGTTACTGATATTCATCTGACATCCTGCATCTTAAATTAGGTGATTAGGACAACGCAACCAGCACTTGCGATACTTTGGCCAAAGATTTTCACATGCTTTGCATGATCATATTCCTGGATGTGATACACACCAATGGAATACGTCCTTCACCTCACTTCGTCTGTTATCTAGAATGGTCTTTCCTGGTTCCTACCAGTCCTTCCAATTTAAGGTCAGAGCTCTAACTTCCAATTTCCAACTAGCAATATGAACGAGTATAGGAAGTCACTCATGGTAACTAAAGATACGCAGACATACGGTGTCGTCCCCTAGACGACTCCGTGTGTCTAGTTATCTTTAGTCCTCCGGAGTCACTCTGTATACGTGATCATACTCCTATCCCCAGCCAAGAACTTAGTATTCAGCCTATGTAATCTTGATGATTTAATTCGGGAGGGCATTGTAATATGTCAGCTATAACATTGTGTCGTCATGAAGGCCCCACCTTCATGAAGACACCTTGCTGTAGCTGGCGTATGTCAATGTCCTACGGAATCCTCCCATCGAGAGTACACATCCAGCTCAAGTGATTTGGTTATGATCTTAATATTTAAGATCAACTTTCAGCACCCATGCTGATCCTTTATCCTCGTTCTTGTTACAGTTGTATATAGCTAAGAGAGACTAAATCCGTCTTCTAGCTTACTATACATCTTCTCCTTCGTACCGAAGGGTTGCATTTTCTCCTACTTGGTTCTTTTCTTAATCGTTGGATTAAGCAGCCCATTACCGATAGACTTAATAAGTTTAACCTATTAAACTTAACCAAGTTTTCCACAACTGTAAACTAAATTCAGAATTCCAGCTTATTAGACGTCATTTAAACGAGGTCTAATTCTTAATGAATGTATTCATTTATTCTCCTTAACCTTACATAGTTAAGGTCTATTAGCTATGGATATATTTTTCCCATATCCTTTCTTTCTGAATTTAACATTCGAGGCTATTAACGGAGTCCGAATACGAAGTTCGGTTGCTCCTAAGTTATTTGATATTCCTTAGCTTTCAAGCTAATCCCGAATACCTATCAATTATGGAGATCATGTTCTTCCTAATCCTTTTTAATGTCAATTAAAAATTCATCTTAACCCAAGTATGAACTAATTGCACATTTCAACGTAAAAGTTGCATTTAGGTAAGAATAGATGTCAATTCCCTTTTAAATCCATCCAAGGACAATTGAATAATTCCAAATCAAGAAATAATATTATATTCCAAACTTAATCAACAATATCAAACTGATATAGTCATTAAAATATCACACTTGTATTTGTATTCATCAATCCATTTCATAATCCATACATTTGCCAGTCCAAATGACTGGACTTTGTTTATATTAAACATCATTACAACTCATAAAGATAGAAGAATGTAATTTCTTCTTTTCTCAATTCCTCGTAGAGGAATAATAACTAGCAAATACAATTCATCTTCAGAAAATCAAAAGAAGTATCAAAAAACAACCATGTCTTCATTTTAATTAAGTTTCATCTGCAAAATTACTTGCACGGGTCAGTTCAATGAACTGAGCATATTAAGCACTTGCATTAAAATGAGGTGCTTCACTTAACTGTCTCAATAAAAGAACCCTGCTTTTATGAAACGTTACAGTATGAACATCAATCAAGAATCAAGCATCAAAAAGAGATGGACAGCATAACAACTGAACCATCAAAATACCATCCCAATCAGCCAAAGAATTGCTGTCCTATTATCCCAAATGATCACTACAAAAAGTAATTTCCGTTCACACAGTTCCAAATTACAATATTTGTAAAGTTTAGGAATATAAGTATATATACTGCTGATGTAACATAACTGTTATCCAATTCCACTCCCTTTCATTAGTAATAATTTGCAAAGGGTAAAATTTGACTGAAAATATAAACCAATTACTTTCCTTTCAGTTCATGCATCACAGTGGATTCCAAGCAATCAAGCACAGACGAGAAAAATAAACAGCAATAAAATATAGTTGCTCATATCCCAAGCACTACAAAATTCGTTCCTTAAACGATTACGGATTTCCAACTGAATGAAAGAAGAAAAGATCATTTTTCTGAGTTATCCATCCACATCTCCTATTTCCTTTCCTCATGACTGTCCTAAAAATTGAATCCAAACGGGACATCAAATCAAAGATAACAGTTCAGAGTGAAACTTACAAAATCCATTCGGAATTCACTTTCCAGCAGCAAAGAATAATTTCATTCATAATCAGCTTTAAATGAAAACAAGGAAGAATTTATCGTCCTTATCAATAATTCATTTAAATCAGGCTCATATGAATACCCAAAAACAGGTTAATACAACATCATATTTATCATAGAACAAGCATAGTATAAAGGATGCATACTATGTACTTACTGTACTAGAAGAATCCATATTTCTTTCACTGTATTTTTAACCGAATAAACAGTTATACAATCACGAAATCAATTATTCATACGACTTTCTATTTCCATGAACGCATACAGTTCATAAATAACAATTTACTCATTGCTGTTACCTACAGCAAGACCAAGTCATAATGCACAGTAAAGGTCTATCCAATGCTATTTCCAGAATTCAAACAGCAAAAAGAGAAGAATTCGTTCCTTTAACTATTTCAAATAAGAAAACAACCATTTTCTTCAAACTCAACAAGAATTATTCATGCCGATTTCATTTCTTTCCTTGAATGACAGTGCAAAATCAGAGACCGCACGAAACATTTAAATATTCCGTTTGTACAGAAAAACACAGCACTCAGGAAACAATCTAAATGCCACTGTCATCTCTATCAAGCCGAACCTATAATACTCAATAAATCCCCAATTACCATTTCTTCAGAATTTAAAACAGCAAAAGAAGAAGAACTCGATTTCCTTTTTAAATCCAGAAAAGAAACGATGTCAAAGACCAAATCGCACAGCATGCACAATTTTCATTCAATATACCATATGAAAAGAATGCCCAGTTTCGAGTTCCTTCTTGATCAAACATTTAAATCCAAAAACCTCATTCTCCTTGTTTCACAATGATGCGCAAAACCCAAAAGATACAATATTTTATATAACAATACCTTTATCAAGGCAAACCCGGCATAGGGTATTAAATTGCACAAGCATGGTACAGTTAAAAACAGTCTCAAACAGCAAGCCAATTCCCATATATTTCATTTATTTGCACAGCAATTTCAAAGCCAAGTTCGTTTTCACGATGACAGTTTGAGTTAGAAAGATCAAACCGCATCCACAAAACACCTATAAAATCGATTTTCCATCACAGCAAGAGGAGAAAATATAATCATTTAGGATTTCTGAAGAAAAACAGTTACCTTCTCCAACTCTCACGAATACCCAAGTCGTATTCGTCCATTTTTTACAAAAGAAAAGCACAAACAATAAGAATATTACTATCACTTCCTTCAAACCGAGCTCATAATGCTCAATAAAAACCCAATTACTTATTTCCTTCAAAATCTAAAACAGCAGAAGGAAGAGGAACTCATTTCCTTTAAAAATTCAGTAAAGAAACAATGTCAAATCAACTCGCATAGTTAATACGTTCCATCATTCAAGTTCATATTGGAAAAAGAACAATTGCTCAACAATAAAAAAACAAACTCATACAGCTTGTACAGTTTCATAACATTCAGAACGAATCCCCCATTATGGTCGAATAAATCACACAGCATGGGGACTGTATTTCTGACATAATGAATACGCAAAGACAGTTCAAATCGCAACAGCAAGACAAAACGACTCTACCCAAAATCATCTCAATCATGACAGCAAATCAAATAAACCCAAAACCCCCTTCATCAAGAAGAGCAGTGTTGTTTTAATGAGACGTTTAAGCAAGAGCAAGTAGTTTTAAAGAGAGGGGCTTAACATGCTTGATAATCTTCCTTGAGTTTTAAAGAGAAGGGCTTAACATGCCTGATAATCTTCCTCGAAGCTCGAAGAAAAACCGTGTCTACAGGAGGTATTTCCTTCCATTGGCGGCAACAACAAGCTTTCAAACAATCACCTTCCTTTACAGGCTCAGAAACATAGCCCTTCAATTTCCAAAGAAAACAGAGATAGCAACCAAACACAACTTGGTTTGACTGAACCAAGAAAAACCAAAATGCAAAGCAACTTCCCAAAAAATCCGAACAAACACAATGAACAATCAAAAATTCCTCCATACTCTTTCCAAGGCGGGCTGGTCCGCGAAGACCAAGAAAATTTGAATGCATTAAAGGCTCTGTCCTTTTTCCTATTTCCTCACCGCCACCTGGCCGACTCGGGTTGGCGAACTACCAATTTCAAATTTTGCATGAAAACAAAGTTTAGTCTCATGACTAACTAGATGCCCCTAAATTTTCCCTGTTCCCGCCAAACTTGGGCGCTGTCGACACGTAAGGACCTACATTTACTGCCTATTAAATTTCCTTCCATCCTTATCCTTTCCATCCCCCATGGGTCTGTGCGTCCCCTTCCTTAGGTTTAGGATTAGTTTTAGGATTAATAATAGTGTTCATACCTAGGTCATAGGTTAATAGAACTTAGGTCTATGTTCACCCTTATAATTTAAAAATCCACTTAGGATAGTAGTTAGGATATAAGGTAGAACTTAGGGTTAGATTAGGGTCTAATCCCCTTAGCACTTAATTAATTAATTTCCAGTCAAGTCTTTCCGACTGACATCCAATTCAGTGTTATGCAGGACGTTTCGTCCCACGTTTCACATGCCTGAGCCACCCGCATCCAAGCCTTTATCGCCTTACGGGGTCTGGCGTTACAATAGTGTATGGTTTGGGAGATGAACCTTTTTTTTTGGCATCTACATGCCAGCTATTCATACTTGAAATCAGGTGTTACACATTTATATCAACCTTCAGTCTGGTTTAAAAGTAAATTGACAAAGTGATTACAAGAAGACCACAACATACCTTGGATCAATGGAATTGATTCAAGGTGTGATGTCAATCAGTGAATAGAGTTCAGTAAGCATACGACAGATCTGTCGTCATATTAGCAAACATACAAGCAATAATAACTGTTGTCCCATGTAAACAAATTACAGTATGCAAGAATCCAGATTAGCAACACATTCCTTTAAGATCTAAAATATATCTTAACATGTTTTCCTTCATTTCAGCAGTTAAAACATTATGAAAAATAATCACCATGATAACTTACAAAAATCAAGGTGTTACATGAAGTGATTCAAAAGAACTAAGTGGTAGAAATGCAACATCGAGAAGTAACCTTCCAGGGTGATGTAGTGGGAAACCATTTTTTCTACCTCATTAAATAGTGGGGGGATGGAAGAGTAAAGGAATCCTAATTCTCAGTCTGTAGCAACTCATCACCCACTAAGAAATGTTGCTCCTCAAAGTCTTTGTCAAATTTTTTATGATAGAACTTAACACCCTCCATACTCATACTAGTGATGAAGGAGATCATCTCTTATGTGATTGCAAATTATTTACCTTTGAAATGGATGACTCTACCTTTCCATATTCTTCTAAATGTGAGGGAGATGTGAACATCATGGCCCTTAATTCGTTGCATAAACTCAGTGAATCCACCAACACTTAAAACATCCCATAGCTCTAAATTATTTCACCAAGATGGGTCACAAATAGGCTCCACTCTACAAGGAGGACCCCCCATGATGCATTTGAACCTCCTTAACAAAGTGATGACAACAGAGACACAACTTAAAAGTGGCATAGTAGCAGAAATGATAGCATAGGGAAGCTACAGAGCTTTCAAACCCAACCACCTGAACTGCAAAAAATACTTGAAAACCATTCTTCCAAATCTCAAGTGTAAAAAGAAATAAAAATGATTTGTTTGAAAGAGTGAATTTTCATAAGTTGGGAGTACAAGAGATCATTATCCCACACATGACTAGACCACTGAATTAACATGATTAGAGGGATAATTGTCTTTAGCTTCATTAAAAATTATTAATTTGGTAGTGATGGAGATCTCCTCAAAATCATACCATACTTTGAAATTATTAATGATGACCCCATCATTAGCAAGAGCATCTTCCACCCCATTCCCTTCTATATAGACATGGAAAAATTTAATGTTAAAAAAACCTTTGCAAAGTATCTTGGCTTCCATTATAAAATATGTTATTGTCCAGCTAGGGGGTTGTGACCTAATATGATTATTGATAACATTCATAGTCTCCCTCAATAATTAATTTTTTTTACCTTGAGATCCCTGACAGCTCTGATCTCACAGAGAGCGGTGAGGGCCTCAACATAGTGGCTTGATTCTTTGACCATATGGCCAACATAGGTAGTAATAGGGAGTCCCTGATGGTTTCTGATAAAGCCCCCACTGTCAGCAGCACCTGGGTGGCCCTTAGAGTCCCCATCAAAGTTCAATTTATGCCATCCTACATGTGGGGGGATCCACTAAACAAGAGTTCTGTCAATATTGGGATAAGTAATTTTACCCTATTGTAATTCAATATTATAAGACCTCAGGAATATTTCCTCTTCTTTGTGATACTTATCATTTTTGGGAGGATTGAATCTTAAAATGTTTTCCTTGGCTGCAATTGAGACTTCATTAGCCTTTTGATGGATTTGTTAGCATTCTTGAAAATGAGAGAATTTTGATCCTTCTTAATTCTCCATATAGTGTGTAGAAAAATAATTTTCCAAAAAATCCTAAGAAATCCATGTTTCAAAGGTGGTTGCCACTATTCCTAAGCTTGAACAATATCATTCGGGAACTTCTAGGTAATTCCAAATATGGTAAAGATAAGATTCCATAAAGTAGTAATAGTGGGACAGTGTAAGAGTAGATGATGAATAGAATCATTTTATTTTTTGCATAGATAACACCTATTGGGAATAATGGATCCCCTCTTGATTAGATTTTCAATTCTAAGAATACTCTTGTTCAAGACCTGCCAAAGCAACTGATTGATTTTAGGTGTGAGTTCTTTAAACCAGATCTTGTTCCAAGGAAAGCCACTGGGGGTTTCATCTACCAACACTTGATCGATGGTTCTCACTAAATAACCCCCATCAAAGGAATAAAACCAAATGAACTCATCTTTAGCTTGTATCTAGCTGATATGGATGTGACTGAGGATGTTTTTTAATTCCATTAGGAGGTCTTTATGTTCTGGGATAACAGAGCTTAATTTTTTCCATTGAGATCTACCATCAATACTACAGATGTTATTACTAACCTACTGACCAATGGCCATTTTGTAGATGTTTTTGAGTGGTTCCTAGTGACATTATTTGGAATATTGTGAAAATATGCCCATATTTCATCTTAGAATTGAATTTCCACACCATTTCCTAGAATCCATTTACATCACTCCTAAATATTTTTTCTATTTTTAACCAGATTGTTCCAAAAAAATAGAACCACTAGGAAGGGAATCGTAATTGAGGAAATCTTGGGCTTTACCTTGGTTCAAATATTTTTCTTTAATAATATCAACCCAAAGGAGGTTCTCCTTAAGTATCCTCCAACTCATTTTGGAGATAAGAGAAACATTCATAATCTTTATATCCTTGATCCCTAATCCACCCACACTTTTATTGGTGCAAGCTTTATCCTAGGACACAAGGTGAAATATATTTTTCTCCTCCATACCCATCCACAAAAATTATTTTTGAGTTCTCTCAATCCTATCCATATTAGAAGTAGATATTAAAAACAAATTCATAATATAGATAGGAAGGTTTTGAAGTGTGCTCTTGATTAGAAGACTTTTCCAGCACTAGAGAGAATGGTTCCCTTCAAACCAACCAAATTCATTTGAAACCTGTCTAGAAAAATATTCTAAACATTCAAAGAAACTTTTTTATTTCCTCGAGGAAGACCAAGATAAGTGGTGGGAAGAGTGTTAATTTCACAACCTAAAATTCAAGAAATTTACATCTGCCTTCCTTGAGGAGTGTTGAAAAAATAGAGAGAACTTTTGTCAAAGTTAATCTATGGTCCTGAATCCTCCTCATAAGTTTTGAGAATAGTTTTCATTATATTTTCTAAGAGGCCATAAGTAACAGAGTAGTGTCATCAAAAAATTTTATATGACAAACAATGATCTTGAGGGATGTAAGTTGAAAACTATTGAGGCAACCTAAAGAAACAACTATAGTAATGGAATGACTGAGACTGTCTACCATGATGATGAAGAGAAGGGGGGAAATGGAATCTCCTTATCAAATACATATATTGCTTGATAAGAATACTACTGGAGTGCCTTTTACAATCACAAAGAATCTGGGAGATGAAATACAAACACTGATAATCTTTCTAAAATGTTTGGGTGATAATGTCAAATAGGATCAACCACTGAAGTATGCCCTAACATTAAATGTAAAAGTTTGTTTAGAAAAATTTATTGTGAAGGTATTTCACATCAAAGAGTGGATCAGATCAACCGGTTCACCCACCCACATTGATTTAGGTGATCCCTCTCAATATTGGTTTTCTACAATGTATACATGTTGTACAGACTAACTTAAAGACTGAGATCTTATTATAAGAAACAATTGATGATCTTTGGATGATCTAATCAAGAAAATAGTTGAGAAGACATAGTGAATGAATTTGAACTGGAAGTGGAAGTGTTGGGTTAAAATTGTGTTGAAATCTTAATAAATACAGTGCTTTACCAGTGGAGTTTTTTCCTTCCGATTTCTCCATTTAAATCTAGTGTTATTTGTCTCTTGTTCTTCTTCATTATTTTCTTTTATCTCTATCTCATTATGCTTTGTATTCATTATCTATTTTAAGTTATTCTTGTGTCTAATCAACTGCAAATCATAATCTATAATATTTGTCTTTAATTGTGGATTTGTAATATGTGGATTATTTATCCCTTGCTAAATCTAACATGGTATCAGAGCTTGGTGATTGTGCATGTGCATGATCAATCAAAAAGTTTTTAACTGGAAGAAGTGAAGAATCTTGAAGTGTATTTACATATTTTAGAGACTCTTAAATGTCTCACATTTTTATTCAAGAAAACTAGGTTTAAAATTCCAATTCTAGACCAAATATTGTTTGAAATGTTGAATGAATATGGGCTAAATGGTTCTTTAGATTGTGTTTTAGATTTTGTATGCTTAAATCTTTGCTTCTGTATCTAGTTTCAGTAGTTTGTGGTTTAAATACGTTGTTTATGATCTTGTTTTAAATTTTCACGCCGTTTATAGCCATTTGAGTCATTTTTTGAATTTGGATACGAAATATCTATTTAGATCCAGTTTTTTCAGGGATTTTAAGTTCGTTCTAATGGTAAAAATATTTATTTTTTGCTAGCTTTATCTTTACGAATCTTAGACCAATCATTTAGTGTCATATGTCTTTGCGTTTTCTGTAGTTTATTATCTTTTCACTAGATCTGCTTTTGCGAAGCTCGATCCAATCATTTTATGCCACCTGGTTTCACATTTCCACTCTTTCTATTATTCTTTTTAGTTTTAAGAAGTTTGGACTAATAATATTGCTCCACATAGCTTCATAGTTGTTCTTTTAATGTTTGTGAAGCCACATCCACTCTTAGAGTGTCAAGTTTCTTCAATCTGACATCCATCTATCATTGCGAAGCTTGGGAAAATCCTCTTATATCATCTGGATTCACTCTGTTAGACTTATTTGACTTATATTTACTATGAAGCTTGAGCCAATTATATTACTCTAACTAGCTTCATATTTGTTAGTTTTTGCGAAGCTCGAGCCAATCAGAAGGATCCATATTTCTTTATGGTGTTAGTAATATTGTTTATCTGACTATCAATTGCAATCCACAAACCAATAAGGGATTTACATTTGTCTTCACATTGACATACTTGGATTAGATATCCTCTAACATTTTTGAAATACGAACCAATAGAATTGTTTCATATTTCACATTATCTACCCCTTGTTTCCTATTGCTGACATTTATGAAATTTAAACTAATAATATTGCTCCAAGTATCTTTTATGTCGCATTTGTCATATTTGTGAAATATGAGCCACTAGAATTGTTCCACATTTCACATTTTTCAGTTGTTCATTTGTGGCAGTAGTTATCCAATTAAGATTTTCCACCTTATCACATTTCTCATATTTATAAAATGTGATCCATTTAAAAGGATCCATGTGTCTTTAGTCTGATTTAGTCATTCTGGTTACACATCGAAGTGCGATCCAATAACATTTAAACACGTATATATTTGTCAATTTTTTGGTAGACGTGCAAAGCATGAGCTAATAGAAAAGTGACACCTATCTTAATATTTTTGTGGTGTCTTAATTTAATTCGTTGTTTCTCGGGTTTATTAACTTTCATTTATATTGTGAGATCTCTAATTTTATTCATTCCATGGATTTTTTTTCAAGTCTGTGATTTTTGAAGTCTAATCTAATTGTCGTGCCCATTTAAACAACCACTTGAGACCCAAGAAACAACCTAGGGTTAGCTAGAAAATTATGGGATAATTTTTTTATTTGAAGTGTCTACAACCATGTTGTAAGACATCAATTCTCACTTACAGGTTCCATAACAATACCAATGTACCACTACATATGTTCCCTTCATTAACTAATAACAAGTTCACAAGGTTCAAATTTTAGGGTTATATGTTTTAGTTAGGTTCAGGGAGTCATTTACCCCCATGCATGCTCTCTAGATACCTCAGAACTTCAATAGGATTTTTCTCATACTTAACACTTCTAAAATTTCCCTAAATCATTCCCATTTGATAGAAAATTTTCTCACCTTTCCGGTGATATAAAGAAGTACCCCTAACTCCTTATATTTTGCAAGATATGAGCCGGCGGTCTTTAGGGGAGAAATTTTCCCAAGGGATAGTCTGTGGGCCTAGGGAGGAAAATTTTCCCCCTTGCGTGGGTCAGTGGAGTGGGGAGGAACTTGGCACATTTTTCCTTTTTGGATGCAAAAGAGAAAATACATTCACACGTCCGCGAGCCCGGTGAGGGAGATACGTGTCGCTCCCGGATTGGTTGGAAGAAATGACGGGCCGACGGAGTTGGTTGAGACTTTAAGTCTCTTTCACCAAAATTGTAAGGGGACCAAATTGGTCCATGCTTACGCCAACACCAGAAATGCCACATGTCATGTGTTGATTGGCGCAGGAGACGGGGCAGTAGAAAGGCCTAAGGCATTACGCCAAAAGGGAGAAAATCCAAAGAAACCTGCGCAGACCCACACATGCATGAAAGAGAAATTTTCAAGGTAGGGCACTGGTGCGGGGCCGTGGGGGCAAAATGAAATTTTTTCCAAAGGGAAAACAAAAGACGCTAACTCCAAAAACCTACTGCACTTCTACCTAGCCACGTGTCAGCACGTGATTGGCTGCGAGCTGGCGGGGATGCGAAGAAAAGTGGGAAAATTTTCCCAAGGTAAATTTTTAAAAAGACAAGTTTAAAACTGGTCCGCCCCTCCGACGTGCCACATGGTAGGTCCCAATTGGTTGCGGGATGGCGGGGCCATAGAATTTTTTTGGAAATTTCTCCAAAGTCAAAAATTAAAGTTAACAGTTAGATTTATTTTATTTTTGAATGTCAATTTGAAGTAAAACTTCAAATGGCCATAACTTTTGATAGGAAGCTCAGATTTGGGAAAACAAGGACTTTCTAGAAATCTCTCGAAGCCCACTTTACACAAGAGCCATAAATTTTGAAATTTGATGAAGTTTAAGTGATCAATTTGATGAAAAAAATCTACAGGGTTTTGCAAAGCAAACTGGTAATCTTTAACTTATAAAATTTCGTTCAATTTTGAATTCTTACTTTCTCGACATGTCAATCAGACATGGAGACTTATTATTGGATGGATTTAAGAGAGGTTTAAAGATTAAATTTTATTGATTGAGTTGTAATTGATAATTTTCCATCTTTTGACAACAAAACAACTGTGCAAGTTCAAATTGGATTTTTATAAAGTTATGAGGGTCCTGTCTTAAGTGTTAAGGTCAATTTGAGTTCCTTATGACTTGTTACATCTAAATTTCAATGTTTCATATCTTATTACTTGGTGCAAGTTTGAGCTGCTCATTTCTTTGATAAATTTGATTGCCATGTTTGGAAATTAAAACAGAGATCAACATTAAACGTTATTAAACATTTTTCCATCTTCCAAGTGTGAGAATTCATTTCCTTTCTAGTCTAATGCATTCAATTGATTCATTCAACCATTCAATAGCAATTATACAAAGCCTGATTTCTAAATTCAACTCATTTCAAGAGAATAAAACACTATCTTTTCCTTCCTACGCATTCTTCATTCCAACAGAGATTTGATTCACAACAACAATTCAATTCCAACATAATCATGCAAGTATGAGAAGGTAGAGAATTCCTTTATTGATTTCCAACAACAACTTTACAATTTATCTCTTTTCCATTTGATTTCTAAATACAAAATGCAATACATGTAACATCCTTTCACATTTCCTTTCAAAACAGAGAGTAGAATTATAACTTCTTTACATTTCACATTCCAATTTCAATATTCCATTATCAATACAAATATCTTCACATTACAAATTGTTATACAATTCATGCACTCCAAAGTGGGAAGGATTACAATGAACTTTCTCAAAGAAGGGACTATCAAACTATATGTTCCTCTAGCTCAAAAAAATCAACATGCTAGTTTATTCATCTTTTCATCTTAATCACAACAAGGAAGGGGGAAAGACAACGCTCTCCACCCAACCAAGATATACAATGAGAAGGGAGAAGCCATCCTTCCTCATTGGCCCCCAAGCCCCAACCATATTGAAATAAGAGATGCAATACAACACATGGCAACAAAGGATTCCACAACAAACATGCAACATTTTCACATTCAAACACATTTCAAGAAGAATTTAGTTCACAACTACATTAAACAAGTGCAAACAAAACTGAGGCTTCATCAAGCAAGCCAACAAGAGCAAGGATCTATGGGGGAAGCTATTTATTCCTCCCAATTGGGAATTAGGCATCCACAAAAAAAAACAAACTACCAATAATTCATCACACACATTTCCTTATGCCCCCCACGAAGTAAGAAATGCAATCTATTTATTTTCTATTGTGGATCCCAATCTGAAACTCCCTCCACAATAAAACTGATGTCATTGGCATTCCTTATGCCCCCCCACATGCAATTACCCATATACTTCTCCTACAACATGTCCTAAGGAGTCAACCCAACCAGCGAACACACACATAAAATATTCACCATTTTAAACATGCATAGAAAGAGAAGAAACATTTTCAAAAGGCTCAAGTTCCTACCGCTCCATAATGGATTTTTTCCCAAGATCAACAAGCTTCCCAATGCCAAAATTCAGTCCAAAATAAGCAACACACCACCATGCAAATGAATCCAAAATCCTTTCACAAGTAAGACTCCAAAACAGCAAGAAAAAGTCACCCCAAGAGGAATAAGCAAATTTTCAACAACCCTCAAACAAGCAAGGAGTTCAAATTTTAAAGGAGAGGGAACAGAAGAGGATGATGTGGATCCATGTGGGATGCCACATCATTCTTCCTTAACCCCAATATCAAATTCAACATAATTCACCTAAACATAATAAATAAAATGACAAATTAACTTACACACTCCAAAATAACCCATACCCCAAAAAGACTAAATTTAAAAACATGTAAGAGAAGTGCAATTAAAACTTACAATTAGTTATTTCAAAATGCATTAAAAGGGTCTAAATTTAAACTCCAAACCATAGGTATAATAATTTTAAGAGGTGTGGGACAAGTTTAACTTGTCCCACAAGCCTCCAAATATAGCCTCTAAGGACAATTTCGAATTCCCAAGAGGATGAAGTGTTTCACACTCAAAAATCTACCTTACATTCTCTTACATATCCCTTACACATTCTTACATAATTCTTACAACATTACATTTAAGAGCAACTACTTCATTAATTACATTCTTATGGCATATTGATTTATTTATTTTAACACATGATTATTCACAACATTAATACAACATATATAACCAAAAAAAAGGTAACACATCACAAAATAAACACATACAACATTAATAAAGAAACCACATTAACAAAACATAAAGCCCCCATGATCACATTCAAAGGTGATTCCCCCCATGGGAATCCCTAACATAATACAAAAAACACACACAAAACATGTTGCCATGGTGACCTTGTTGAATTCACCTAGAATTCCAATATGGTTAGTCTCCAGTCCCCCGACATTGTTGTGATATTTTAACCTGTAAAACGTAAATACCTCCTTTAGCCTCGTGGCCATATCAGAACATCCAAAATGATATAAACAACATCTCAAGATCATCTAAACATATGAATCACAACAACATCAAGAATTCAACATTATCATTTTCAATTAATTAATCAACTATATCATCATCAACAATCTTCCATACTAAGTCTACTCACAATATCCAATGTCACATGTCCAAATCAACATCTATAATATGTCCATGTCAAACAGTATATCATCATCCACATATATAAAAAAATGTCTCTAGTAATCATCATGCATAATAAATAAATCCAGATCAATAATAATCCCTAATCTAACATCTAACCATCATACTGAAACAAAACATAATAGTGTCCATAATAAGATCAATAGTATCAGGATTAGTATCTAAAAGTGTCAAAGGGAAGTGGGCACTACATCCCCCTCCCCTTAGACTTGACTTCCTCCTAGAAGTCACTGGAACAAATGTGGAAACTGTACTCGTAATACTGTGGCATCCTCCCAAGTGGTTGCAGTCTCATCGTATCTGTCCCACTGCACCCATACCTGATCAATATCTCTATGTCGAAGGCCTAGGGTCCTGCAATCTATGATACATATGGGCTCCACCATCACCTGCCCATGGTCCTACACCTACAACGATGTCCAATCCAACACATGAGAATGATCAGTAATATATCTCCTAAGAACTGAAACATGAAACACATCATGTACGTGAGAAAAAATGGGTGGAAATGCTAGACAATAGGCCAAAGGGCCTATACACTCCAAGATCTCAAAAGGACCAATAAATCTAGGAGCTAACTTATAACATTTTCTATAATGGATAGGGCTCTTTAATGGTCTAACATGAAGGAACACCTTCATGCCCACATCAAAGATATGGTCAATCCTATGCTAATCCACATAATTCTTCTTCCTATCTTGCACCTCCTGTAATCTTTGTCTGATCAACACTACCTAGTGCTCCATGTCCCGCAAAAGATCTGGTCCAAGAGATGCTCTGTCCTCTAACATGTCCCAACTAAGAGGTGTCCTACACTCTCTACCATACAAATCCTGAAAAGAATACATGCCTATAGAACTCTGAAAACTATTATTGTAGGAAAACTCCACTAAGTAAAGGTACTATTGTTGCAAATCAGCAGCACCCCTGGATGCAAATCAGGTTTCTAAGTTGATGTTTCAGGCATCCAGTGTGATTGCACAACATTGAAACCTCTCTGCAAGTGTGGGACTTGTAAAATGAGAGAGGAATCTCCAGATTAGAGGCTGGTTCCTCAAACTCCTCTGATCAGATCTATTATTTGCACAACTGCAGAGGTTCAGATCCTAATTTTATCCTAATTTGCAAGGAGACAGGGATAAGAAATGTAAAAATTAAAACTAAACTGATAAGGGTGAAACACCAAAGGAGTGGTGAGCACTTCTTGCTCATGTAAATTGACACAAATCAGAAATTACAACATAAAACATCATGCACAGGTTGATAAGCTGTAATCAAGGGTTTGAAATGAAGCAAACAACACATACAAAGGACTGAAAGCATTCACAGAGCCTGCATTGTGATTTTCAACATCAAAATCCTTGTATTCCAACACCAAAGAGGCAGAAAAACCTGTTACAATCCCTGAGAAGGTCTGATACTTCCAAAATCACTTGTTGAAAGTGAAAATAGAAGCTTGTTGTGCAAAAAAAGTGTTCCCCCCTTTGAAAAATGAGCCAAATCTGGCTTTTACAGTGCATGGGTCGAGCCCAGGAGAGAGAAAACATGAAAAAATGTGGGAGCCATTCCCCATTGACCAAAATGCATTAAAAACAACATGGAGGTCCTTACAAACCCATGCCCTGACATTTTTGACCATGCTGGAGAAGAATGCGACCCATTTTACATTAAAATTGGTTGTTGAAACATCAGTTCTGTCCATGGGCACGTACCAGAAGTGTTTTTTGATTTTCTCCCTCCAAACTGAACCAAAATTCAAAATTGACCATGGAATCTTGTAGAGCATTTCACCATCTTTCCATTGATATAAAGAACGTGAAAATCTGAGCTCTGGATCGAAAGTTATGGCGATTTGAAGTTTTAGGGCAAAAAACAGGCCAAAAAAAATCGGATCGCTTTGATATTTTTGACCTGGACACGTGGCGAGTTCTGATTGGCTGCGGACCTTGCAAGGGAAAATTTCCCACAAAAACTCCACCGAGCCATAACTTGAAAAATACGTGGAGTTAGGAGGAAATCTTTACCTTTCTAGAAAGCTGAGAAAGAGCTCTATCCAATGGTGTCATTTCCAGAAGGTTTTGAGTGCCTAAAAAGTAAAAATTTATGACTGAGGCACAATAGAAGGAAAGAATGAAAGGGAGTTAGCCACAAAATGAGCAGGGGGCACATTTGGATAACAATTTTGGTGACTCAGAGGGGTCATCTGCCTGCTGGATGAATGATCAGTAGCCTGAAGCAATCCATTGGGCATGGAGTCATGAGTAGTAGCCTGAAAACTGATCTGAACTTTGAAAACTTCCCTCTGAACCGCTTGAATCCCACTGGACATGGAGTTGTTCCCACCAAAATGCCATCAAAACGAACTGTGCAAGAGCGAAACCAGCAGCACCAAAACTATGTACAAACTGAAAATCATACATGCTCCAAATGGAACATGCAGAGTGTGCACAAGCACTTCTTCTACTGAAAGCAAACCTACCTACTCTACTCTAACTGGAAGCAAAGGTGAGCTAAATGAACCCTGCAACTGGTTGTGCAAAATAGCTTCCTTTCTTCAAAATTGGCAGCCATGCAAATGATTTGGAGCTAAGTATGGCTGATTGGATGAGTGGAAAATCAACAAGAAGCTGGTCTTCTACCCAAATTAGCAAGGTGTCAACTAAAAACAAATCCAATACCTCTTTTAGTTGCTCTGCATTTGGATTGGAGAGGTATGACAGCTGATCCTTGGAACTTTGCAGCTCATCCTCATGCTTAGAAGCAAGCATGACTGGTTGTGGCTTCTCCTTTGGCTCCAATGAAGCCAAATACCTGATTGGGCAAGGTATGATCCATTGAGTATGCCCATAATTCTGATTTTCAACTCCAAGAATGGAGTTCTCTTGTAGACCTTGAATGGATGGTGTGGAAGCAATGGTAGAACCCTTCTGCCCTTTCTCTTCCTCCAATGAAGGACATGAAAGATTAAAATCTTCCAATCTTGGTTCCAAAGAGCTTCTATAAGAT
The DNA here is from genome assembly GCA_019776745.2 of Taxus chinensis. Classification (NCBI taxonomy): domain Eukaryota; kingdom Viridiplantae; phylum Streptophyta; class Pinopsida; order Cupressales; family Taxaceae; genus Taxus; species Taxus chinensis. The sequence goes on from CM034153.1 coordinate 396,423,861, forward strand.
GCAGGCTAGCTGCAAATGAATACTCTCCTCCATGACAGCAGGCTCTTGTGTTTGGAAGATGGATGATGAAAGAGAGAATGGTGGAAACTCAACCGGTTCTTCTTCATCAAAACAGTCCTCCAAATCAGACAGGTAAACTACCTCATTGCTGTCCTACTGCAAATGTTCAACCTCTCCCATGGCGTTCTCTTGATCTGCAACTTGATCACCATGGTTTCTTTCATCCTCCAGCATTGAGTTTGAGGGATCAAACTCTTCTTCAGTACTAGAACTTGAGAGAGATGAAGTAGAGAGAAGAACTGAAGGTTCTTCTATAACCTGCTTTGTGCTCAAAGCCTTTGGATCTGCACTTTTCTCCCCCACAGCTGGAATGTGCTCCTCTTCTTTTGGATTTGGAGCAGCTTCTCCTTCCTCTTGCTGTCCCTCATGACTGATTTTTGCAATTTGAATTGGATCAGCATTTCCTTCAAATAGGGTGCCAACATGGACACTATATTCTGAACAAATTGATTGCTGATCTGCAACTCCTTTTTGCTCTTCTTCTGCTGCAACAAAATCAGTCCTGACCACCATTTGTTCTTTAACTCCAACCTCTTCTGAAGGTTTCATCAGTAAAGGGATCTTCTTCATCCCAAATTTAAGAGCCCAACTCTTCAAAATTTGAATTTCTTCATCCTTGTTTGGCTTCTCTTTTTGCTGTCCTTCATGAATGATTTTTGTAATTTTTTGTGGTGGTGGAGGAGATAAAACTTCTTTTTTCTTTGGAGGAGAGGGTGTTTCATTTAGCTCTTGTGAAGGGGATGACTGTTTGGAAGGGAAAAGGACAGAAGAATTGAGATGAGGTGGAAGACTAGGGGGTGGAGAAATGGATTCAACACTTGGGACAGCAGATGGAGAGTTTAAAACTTGACACTGCTGAGATAAAACAGATTGGGAAAGAGGAAAAGAAAAGGCATGAGATGGTGTGCTTACCCATTGACAAGGTTGTTGAATACTCCTCTCATACACCTCTATTCCTTCAATCCACTTTGCAAGCAATGGCAGCATTGCAATCATGAAGTCAAGCTTCTCTTGAGGGCTGTAATGCCTTGGGAAAGGTCCCACCCATGGACAGGGTGCTCCACAACCAATTCCAAATGCTTTCATTTGTGCTTGAGCCCTAGATTGCACCATGTTTACCTCCATCTTTTGGATTTTCTCCAATAGACCAGCATCTTGCATCTGATTTTCTTCATTGTATGCACACCCTTGCTCTTGGAAAGCTCCATAGCCAAACTGATTTTGGCATTGCTGCTCATATGGGTATGTATGCTGATTTTGAATTTGTTCAAAATGCTGATTTGGAGGATTTAAAAAACATGTTGGAGGTGGGAAACATTGCTGCTGTTGTAAATGTGAGTTCCATGATGGAAATGAAGTCATGATTGCACAACTTCATGGAATGGAAAAGAATGAAAGAGATGGAAAGAATAATGGATGGAAATGGATGAAAAACAGGTCTGCAACTTCAGAAATGGGTTGTTGATCAGATGGAGTCACCAGATGTGTTTGCAAGTGCCTCCAAAGGCTGAAATCTTCACAGGAACACACCAACCTACAAAAGATGAAGTGGAAGACCTCTAAGGTCCCACCGGGCATGCCAAAACTGTTGTTGCAAATCAGCAGCACCCCTGGATGCAAATCAGGGTTCTAAGTTGATGTTTCAGGCATCCAGTGTGATTGCACAACATTGAAACCTCTCTCCAAGTGTGGGACTTGCAAGATGAGAGAGGAATCTCCAGATTAGAGGCTGGTTCCTCAAACTCCTCTGATTAGATCTATTATTTGCACAACTGCAGAGGTTCAGATCCTAATTTTATCCTAATTTGCAAGGAGATAGGGATAAGAAATGCAAAAATTAAAACTAAACTGATAAGGGTGATACACCAAAGGAGTGGTGAGCACTTCTTGCTCATGCAAATTGACACAAATCAGAAATTGCAACATAAAACATCATGCACAGGTTGATAAGCTGTAATCAAGGGTTTGAAATGAAGCAAACAACACATACAAAGGACTGAAAGCATTCACAGAGCCTGCATTGTGATTTTCAACATCAAAATCCTTGTATTCCAACACCAAAGAGGTAGAAAAACCTGTTACAATCCCTGGAAGGTCTGATACTTCCAAAATCACTTGTTGAAGGTGAAAACAGAAGCTTGCTGTGTAAAAAAAGTGTTCCACCCTTGAAAAATGAGCCAAATTTGGCTTTTACAGTGCATGGGTCGAGCCCAGGAGAGAGAAAACGTGAAAAAAGGTGGGCTCCATTCCCCATTAACCAAAATGCATTAAAAACAACATGGAGGTCCTTACAAACCCATGCCCTGACATTTTTGACCATGCTGGAGAAGAATGCGACCCATTTTGCATTAAAATTGGTTGTTGAAACGTCAGTTCTGTCCATGGGCACGTACCAGAAGCATTTTTTTATTTTCTCCCTCCAAACTGAACCAAAATTCAAAATTGACCACAGAATCTTGTAGATAATTTCACCAACTTTCCATTGATATAAAGAACGTGAAAATCTAAGCTCTGGATCGAAAGTTATGGCGATTTGAAGTTTTAGGGAAAAAACAGGCCAAAATCGGATCGGCGGGCAAAAAGTTTGAATTTTTACCTGTTTGGTCTTTGGAACATTTTTCAAATTTTCCCCATGCTCCACCACTCCAAGTGCCACATGGCACATTCTGATTGGGTGCGGGCCCTTCCTGACCATTTTTTCCTTCGGGTCACTTGGTGTTTTTTCGCCCTTGGACACTTAGCTCCTGAAGGGAAAATTTCCCACAAAAACTCCACCGAGCCATAACTTGAAAAATACATGGAGTTAGGAGGAAATCTTTACCTTTCTGGAAAGCTGAGAAAGAGCTCTATCTAATGGTGTCATTTCTAGAAGGTTTTGAGTGCCTAAAAAGTAAAAATTTATGACTGAGGCACAATAGAAGGAAATAATGAAAGGGAGTTAGCCACAAAATGAGCAGGGGGCACATTTGGATAACAGTCCAGAACTTAGTGCCCGACATTTTATCTTCATTTCAGTACTTCTCTTACAACATGCAATCCTGAAAAGTAATTCTTGTAAGAGAGCTGGTAACTTCCATCCCAAACTCCCTACCATCAAGGCATTACAGTATGTGTGTGTACAATCCCACACTCAAACCCATGTGCATACTGCGTGGTAGGTGTGCTGAAAAGTGTGACATATGCGTGTACGTGTGCGTGCTTGTGTAAAGGATCATGTGCATGATCTTCCACGGTCAAATCCCGATTCAACCAAACAATCTGTGTGTGTCCATGTGTAATGTGTGCCACTGCTCTGTGCATGTGCATGTGGTCCTTACCATGAAAAGTGACCCATTTTGTCAATTTATCATTCCATGACCATAACATGCGTGTCTTGGTGATGTCTTCATTGGTAACCTAAACAATGTCCATGGAAATGGTGACCAAACCCTTTCCATGTCTGGTATTACATGTGATCGAGAGAAGGCCAACTGTGTGATGCTTTTTCTGGCCACCCTGCAAATAGCATGCGTACAAATTGTGCCAGTGTGTGTACGTGTGCGAGAAGTGCTATCCAATGTTCATGTGTGTCTAAGGTGGCATCATCTTCTTCACCTGTGAGGATGTGGCTTGTGAATAGGGTGTGCGATGTGCCTCTGTGTAAGTGTCCCTGCATGTAACAAGTGCATGTGTCTCTGCACATATGTGTCACATGATTTGTCCTACGGAAGTGCATCTGCCTGAAAAGGTGAGAAACCATGCAAACTTCCTGTCATATGCGTGTCTCTGTGACTCTATGCTGTGCTCATCACTGCGTGTGTGTGTGTGCATCCTGCATGTGTGAGTTGAAAGGATGCTACTGTATTCAAATCTGTGCTCACTGTAGTGTGCCAGTGCTCAAATGTCCTCCGTGTAAGAGTGCATGTGCATGTGTCTCCTGTGCCTGCGTTGCATGCTCGTGTCTCCGTGTCGTACTCATGTACTCCTCCAGTATGCCTGTGCATGTCCATTGAGATTGTGTGCGTGAAGCGTGTGCACTGAAATGATCAGTACTTACATGTGTTTGAATCTCATGTGCGCATGATAGAACCTGTCTCCATCTGCTTTTGTCAAAACTGCCGATCTGTCTCAAGATGCATGGGTCAGGTATAATTAGCTCGTGAGCTTTGCATTTAAACGCATGCGATTGTGTAAGCTGCAATGTCCATGAGCATCAACACACCTCTCCTCAAGGCCTGCTAACGAAGCATATGTGTAAAATGAAGCAATGTGTCACCCTGTGAATCTGTGCATGTTCTTGAATGCGTTTGTTTGGTGAGGATCCCTGCAGTGTCCTGAAGGCCTATCACCATGTTTACCAAAAAAACTTCAACCTTTCCTCTAAAGGCTGAAGTGTAGGGTGTGCGTATCCCAAAGAAGTCCTGAACAAATGTCATGTAGCTTTTGCGTAACCCCATGAAGCTGTGCACCTCATGTGCACTGTAGTATGTGCTTGTGTGTTTCCTTACGTGTGCTCTAATCTTGAAGGATCGACTGCGATACCTTCCCTGAACATGATATGTGTGCGTGTGCGTGTGCATGTGCTTTGCGTGAATGTGTGCTTCTCCAAGTTTTTACAAGTGCATGTGAGTGTGCATGAAGTGCGTGTGCGACATGTGCCCATATGCTCCTTTTTCATACATGTGCATCAGATCTGTCATCAAGGAAAATGAGCACGAAGTGTTCCTGTGCATGTGTGTGTGCGTGTGGGTGTGCGTGTGCAAACGTGTAAACACTGTGGTGTGTGTTTGTGCATGTGCACTGTGCGTATTCATAGTGCATGTGCGTGCGAAGAAGCAGTGTGGTGTGAGATTGTGTGTGTAATCCATGTCCATGTGTGACTTGAATGCTCCTGCATGAGTGTGTGTTCCTTCCTTTGTGCATGTGTGTGCGCAATGTGTGCGTGTGTGTTATCGATTCCTGAATTGCTATGTGCGTGGTGATAGTGTGCATGTGCGTGTGTGCGCGTGTGTGTGTGTGTGCTTAACATGCGTGTGGTGCATGTGAGTGAGTGTGTGCATGTGCGTGAGTGTGATGCGTTTGTGTGTTTGCTTGTGCATGTGTGTATTCGTGTGCTTGTACATGTGCTTGTACTTGTGCGTCTGCGTGGAGGGTGTGCATGTAGGCGTGTGTGTGTGCTTACGCGAGTGCGTGAGCGTGTGCGTCTCTTTATGTGGGTGTGTATGTCTGCGTGTGCTTTTGCATGTGCATGTTTGTGTGTGTGTTTTTGTGCTTGTGTGTGCATGTGCATTTGCGTGTGCTTGTGCTTGTGCTTGTGCTTGTGTGTCTTCATGTGTGCCTGCGTGTGCGTTTGCATGTTTGCGTGCGCGTGTGCAGGTGCGTGTGCGTGTGCATGTGTGTGGGCGTGTGGGTGTGTGTGTGCGTGTGCATGTGCATGTGCAATGTACGAGCATGAGTGTGAGTGCCTGTGCTTGTGCATGTGCTTTGAGTGTGTGCATGTGCAAAATGTGCGTGTGCGTGTGTGTGCACATGTGGTGTGCGTGAGTGACCCATCCCCTATTGTTGTTGCAAATTAGCATGCACCCCTAGATGTAAATCAAGGTTTCTAAGTTGATGTTTCAGGCATCTAGTGTGATTGCACAACATTGAAACCTCTCTCCAAGTGTAGGAATTGTAAAATGAGAGAGGAATCTCCATATTAGAGGCTGGTTCCTCAAACTCCTCTGATCAGATCTGTTATTTGCACAATTGCAGAGGTTTGAATCCTAATCCTACTCTAGATTCGAAGGAGACAAAGATAGAGAGAGTAAAAGAAACTAAAAATAATGCTAATGGTGATGCACCAAAAGGAGTTGTAGACACCTGACTGCATGAAATACACAATCCATAAGGAAACACAGCACAAAACATGCACAAAATGCTCAAAATGTAATGAAAGATCAAGAAATCAATGATAGATATATGAAAGGATTGAGGACCTCATTTAGGGTTATAAAACATATATCAACATTCACTTGATCCAATATTTCTTGCATTACAGTGATCCAGAGGCAAGAAAAAGTGTTGTATTACATGGAAAGGTAAGAATTTCTTCACAAATTCTTTGCCAAAGAAGGAAGAAAGAGGAAGTTTGCAGAGCTAAAAAGGTGTCTCTCGCCTTGCAAAATGAACTCATTCTGGGTTTTACAGTGCAAGCCATGACCCCCCAGAGAGAGAGAAACACGGGAAAACATGCAAGCCATTCCACCATTGACCAAATTGCATTCAAAACAGCATGGGTGACTTGACAAACCCATTCCCAGGCATTTTTAACCATGCTGGGAGAGAATGCGAGCCATTCTTCATTAAAACGGTGGTTGAAATGTTAGTTCTATTCATGACCATGTACCAAAGGTGTTTCTTTATTTTATCTCTCAAAACTCAACCAAAATGCAAAATTGACCCCAGAAACATGTAGATAATTTCACCAGATTTCCATTGATATAAAGAACGTGAAAAACTGAGCTCTGGATCGAAAGATATGATCGATTTGAAGTTTTAGGGCAAAAACAGGCCAAAATCGGATCGGTGGGCAAAAAGTTTGAATTTTTACCCATTTGGTCTTTGGAATATTTTTCAAATTTTCCCCACGCTCCGCCACTCCAAGTGCCACATGGCACGTTCTGATTAGGCGCGGGAGCTTCCTGACCATTTTTTCCTTCGGGTTTTCGCTTGGTGTTTTACACTTTTGGTAAAAAGCCAAGTTTTCCTCCGACCCCCCCTTGGACATGTGGCAGTGCCTTATTGGCTGCGGGCCTTCTAGGGAAAAATTTCCCACCAAAACTCCGTTGAGCCATAACTTGAAAAATACATGGAGTTAGGAGGAAAAATTTACCTTTCTGGAAATCTGAGAAAGAGCTCTATCCGATGGTGCCATTTCTAGAAGGTTTTGAATGCTTGGAAAACAAAATACTCTGACTGAGGCACAAGAGAAGGCAAGAAGTAAAGGAGTTAGCCACAAAATGAGCAGGGGGCACATTTGGGATAACAATTTTGGCGACTCATAGGGGTCATCTACCTACTGGATGAAGTTACTAGTTTCCTGAAGCAATCCATTGGGTATGGAGTCACTTGATTCTCTGTTTAATACCCCAACTGACTAGAACGTTGCAAAGAGGAACATGGAAAATCACTTGATGGAGCAAGGCCTGCAAACACATTCCCAGGAACAACAAGCTGTGCCAAAGCACTTAGGGAAAGCAAAACAACCTATAGCAAAACAATGTGCACAAGCACTTGGAGGAATGAAAACCTAAGATAATATTTATAAGGTGGAGAATTTCCCTCTAGTAGCAATGCTTTAGATAGATTCCATTGACTAGAATCTACAGTTCTTTGCCATCCAATGAAGACAATTGGAAGGCATTGTTTTCCTTACACTTTGTGACCATGTATGGGCCACTCCAAATGGCATCAGATTTTGAATGCCTTCCCGGTTTTTCTCTATCTGCATCCCATTTTAACACTAGATCTCCAACTTGGAAAGATCTACTCTTGGCCTTCCTATCAAAGGTCTTCTTGATCAAAGCTTGATCCTTCTCCATTGCTTGGAATGCCTGATTTCTGATCTTCTTGGAGCTCCATCAACTCTACATATCTCACCTCCATGGGCCCAAACTCTAGCAACTCTAACTGCTTCATGAGTTCCAATGTTGGTAGCTCAAGTGACATGGGCAAGATTGCCTCTCTTCCATAAACAAGCCTGAATGGAGAGTTACCTATGGATCTCTTGGGAGTTATCGTATTAGCCCATAAGGCTGATTTCACTTTGGTATGCCAAGACCTCTGATTCTCATCAAGAGTCATCCTAATGATCCTCAACAAGTTCTTCTTTGTAGATTCAGCCTGGCCATTTCCCTGAGGGTAGTAGTTTGATGAAGTACTTAGGTAGATCTTGTTCTTGACAGTCCACTCAGTCACCTTGGATCTAATGAATGCTAATGCATTATCTGAGATTATTGTACCAGGTATGCCAAATGTGGTTACTATCCCCTCATAGAAGTCTAAGATGCTAGACTCATTTGCTTCCTTGAGTGCTACTACTTCAGTCCACTTGGTGAAGTAGTCTGTGGCTGTCAAAATCCACTTATGCCCTTGGCTTGAATTGGGATTAATGACTCCAATAAAGTCCAAACCCCATTGCATGAATGGCTGGTCAACTAAAATTGGATGCAATGGAAGGGAAAAAAGCCTCTCTTTACCTGTGAAGAATGCACAATTCTTGCACCTTTTGATCCGCGCAAAGCAATCACTGAAAATCTTGGGCCAATAATAACCAACCTTCATGATTTTTAGAGCTGTCACTCTTGGTGCAAAATGACCACCAGCTGGTCCACCATGGAACTCTTCCAACACCCTATGAATATGATTTGTGCTAATGCATCTCAGCAGCACTCCATTCACATCTTTCTTGAACAAAACACTGTCCACTATGGCATATGAGACAGCCTACAATCTGAAGTGTCTTCTTTGGGTATTGTTCATCTCTGGAGGGCATAGGCCTGTGCTAGGAAATGCATTATACCTTGGGTCCAGCAAGGAGCGGGGACAACATTATCCTCTTCTTGAGTGCTACCTTGCATATGGCTGTCTTGAACTATCAAAACAACCTCTTCTTCATTGCATGCTTGTTTTTGCTTGCCCAAAATCAGCTACTCACACAATCCTTTTCCTCTTACCAGCTTGGTGACCTTGATCTCAATGTCATACTCCATGACACGAGTGATCCAACCTACCCTATTTTCTCATTCAAATCTTTGTTGAGGAGGAAGTCCTTAACTCCCAGCATGAGAGACCAACAATTGAACCTTGTTGTTTTGAGACTAAATGCTTGAATTTCTTCAAGCTTCTGATTACTGCAAGAACATGCTTCTCAATGAAATAATATCTCACCTCATAGTCATCTAGGATTTGGCTGAAGAAAGCAATTGGCTGCTCATCATTGTCCTTGTTCTGTCTGTACCAAAATGGAAGAAATAGTATCATTACCTCCAAATGCATAGAGGATGAAATCCTTGGAGAAATCCGGGTTGATGAGAGTTGGTGCTTGAGAGATGGCTTCTTTGATTGCTTCAAAACTCTCCTTTCCTTCTGCTGTCCACTTGAAAGCCATGCTTTTCTTTAACATTTTGGTGATAGGTTTGACAAGGGCTGCAAAATCTGGGACAAACCTCTCCGAACAAAGTTTATCCTCCCCCAAGAAACTCTGAAGGGCCTTCTTGTGGCTTGGCAATGGTAGTGCTCTTATGGCTTTAACTCTCTCTGGATCAATTGCTAATCCTTCTTTGGAGACAATATGGCCAAGGAGCTTTCCTTCATGTGCTAAGAAAGATACACTTCTTAGGATTCAAAGACACTCCAAATCTCCTACACCTTTGGAAGACTTGTCTCAAATGAGAGAGGTGGTCTGCTGCATTTTTTGAAAAAATAGTGATATCATCAAGGTATATCAGCACCACGTTGTTAATCAAACCTTTGAATGCCATGTCCATTGCTCTTTGGAAGGTAGCTCCAGCATTGGACAACCCAAATGGCATTTTCCTGTATGCATAAGTTCCCCATTTGGTTGTGAAGGATGTCTTGAACTGATCTTCTTCCTTCACCATAATCTGATTGTAGCCCTGAAGTAGCCATCAAGTAGTGAAAACCTCTCGGAGCCAGCCACAACTTGTAAAATTTTCTCCATAGAAGGGAGTGGGTAATGGTCCTTGAGAGATGCTCTATTCAAGTCTCTGAAGTCAACACACAATCTGATCTCTCCACTCTTCTTTCTAACTGGAACCAAGTTGGCAACCCAACTAGAATGCTTGATTGGGAATATGCTTCTTGACTCAATCAACTTATTCAATTCTTTTCTCATGAGAGGCTCCATGTGTGGATTGACTGGCCTTTGTTTCTGCCTGATGGGCTTAGTATTTGGATCCAACTCAATGGTGTGTTGAGCTAACTTGGGATTGAAACCTTTCAAATCTTCATAGCTCCAAGCAAACACATCAGGGAACTCTTGACACAGCTGTATGAACTCATACCTTTCTTGTTCAGTTGTCATCTTTCCAATTTGCAATGGTTTGTTCTCTTCCACCAAGATGGATACTGAATCTTCTCTCTTGACCTGAATGTTTACTTTCTCCTTTCCTAAACTGATCATTGGGATTGAAAATGGACTCCAAAGTGATAAGTCCCTTGGGCAGCTTGTTAGTTCTCAGTTGTACCACTTGGTCACCATACTGCTGTTCCAATTTTTCCTGATTTTTAGCTGAGAACTCAGCTTCTTCTTGTAAGAAATGGATGATTTGCTGGTCATTCTCAAAACACTTGCCAACTTACATTGTTATCTAGCACTGAAGGCCTCACAATCACATGGATGTTTGGCTGTACCTTGTCTTTTGAATGCTTTCCACAACGTCAAAGGCTGCCCCAACTGCTGCAAGCCTGTCAGCAGCTTGGTTCTCTTTCCTAGGAATGGATTTGATGCCAAAACCCTCAAAATCTTCAATGAGGTCCCACACCCTGTTCTTGTAGCACTTGAGTAGATCATTCTTGACAGCATGCTGCCCCTTGACCTGGTTGACAATCAACTCACTGTCACCAAAGACTTGCAAGTTCTTTATTCCTCTCTTGATTGACCAATGCATCCCTTGCACCAAGGCTTCATATTCAACAGTGTTATTAGAGCATGCAAACTGAAATCTAAAAGCTGAATAGTACTTTACTCCTTGAGGTGAAATAAGCATAGCTCCACCTCCTGCACCTTGTCTACTCCTTGATCCATCAAAAAATAGCTGCCATACCTCATTGTCATCCTTGTGGTTTGGCTTGGTGATGCTAGGAATAGGCTGATTTTCTTCATGTATACAATAGAATCCTAGCTCAGATTCCTCTACTTCTTGATAAGGATCAAAAGCATGTACCTTGTTTGCCCATTCATTAAGAGTTAGATCCGGGATGCTTCCAACCTTTGTGTCAACCTCATCAGTGCTTGGATGATCTTCTTGATCAAATGCTGAACATTTGGCATTGATCTGACTTGGAGTGTAAGGCTCAATGTGGAAGTTTGCAATAGGTTCAGACCTGATTGTAGCCTTGGTTCCATACCTCGTTCTGAACAGCATGTGTGACCAATCAGCAGAAAAATATCCTCCAATCTTGGTTGTGAAATCTCTTGACAAACATAGGGCAAAGAGTGGTGGAAGGTCTATAACTGATACATCTTGTAAAACAACAACATTTGGACATGCATGCAAGGTAAGACTCAAGTTTCTAATCACCCCAACTGTTGTTATTGCTGTCCCATCCAACTGCACTACCCCTTTGGATATGGTTTCATATTGAAGTCCTAGCTGATCAGCTATTTGCTTGGGCATCACTGAGCTACTTGCCCCGGAATCAATCATGCAATTGTGCACTAATTGATTTCCAATGATTAATGAAACATAGAAAGGAGGGGGCTTCAACATTTTACCTTGCTGTCCTCCATGATTCCCTTCAGGCTGGGCAACATTTGTGAGCACTTTCTCTTGCATTTGGACTTGCTGATTCGAAGTTGGCCAGTCCTTCATGGCAGCTTGTAGCAAATCTCTTTGGCCTGGGATAGATAGGGATTCCCACATTGATATATTTACATTTGTCTTCTTCATCTGATCAATGATACTGAATGGTGATGAAGGATCTCTTTGGTGTCCCTTGGTTTGTATATTCATTCCTTGCATGTGGGCAGCAACAACTGGTATTTGAGTTGGTCTAGGAGCTGTTCTTGGCTGCCGTTGTGAATTTACAATTGGATTTTGTTTGCCAACCGTTTGTGGAGCCATAGGAAGGTTGTGGATTGAGTTGGGAGCTAATGGCTGTTCTTCACCCAAATTCCTTCTTTTTGACCTTGTGTTGGCTGCAACACCTTGGGAAACTGTTTGATTCATGCCACAAAAAATCCTCTGCTTGCCAGTTCACAAGTGTGGTGTCATTTGGAGCTGATTGCTGCTGGAATGTTTCTTGTTGTTGGTTGTTTCCTTGACTGCCCTCACCCTCCACACCAGTAGTTGTCACCATTAATGCTTGATTCAAGGCACCATTGAAGCACATGGATTGGTTATGAGGTTCATTGCATGGGAAAACACCAATCATACTCTGAGCAATGTTGTTTTGTGTTGGCACCAATGCCTTAGAGGCAGATATAGCATTTGGATTATAGGGCTGAAATGGTCTATTGGCAGGAGGCCTTGCTTGATTCATATTTGCAGCTGGATTGGGTGGTCTTTGAGGTTGATATGGCTGCCTGTTAGGCTGAGCTTGGGGCTGGAAGAAGGTCTAAAACCTTGGGCTTGTCTGCCTCTTGAGAGTAACCAGCTCATTGCCTAGATTTTACAATTGCTTCATGACTTCTTGAAGCTCGTTTGGGGCACTAGAAGATGAAGTAGAAGCTTCACTTGAATTCTAATTTCTAGGAGTGGGAGAAGGAGCCAAATTAGGTGCTTGATTAGTGTTTGGGCTCTCTAAACTTGGAAACAATGGCATGGGAGGTCTAGGGGCTAGTTTGCCAGCTTGGATCAAACAATTTTCAGCCCTAATGGCAATGTTATAAGCAATAGGGATAGTTATGCCTCCCATGGACTGAATCAACATAGAAATATCAGAATTTAGAGCTTTGAGATAGTAAAGAAAAGCACCTTCTACTACTGTCCTGACTATCACTGGAATTCTCTCCCAAGTCCTTTGAAATCTGAAATTAAAACTAGTCAGCTACTCATTGGGAGCTCTCTTGATGGTTGTCAGCTGCTCCAAAAGGGACAAGTTGTCTCCCTTTTCTCCAAACTGCTCATGGAGGGATATACATAGCTGATTCCAATTTTGAATAGAACTTGAGGCAAGACTCCTAAACCATTGCAAAGATTTCCCTTTGAATGAAGATGCCAGTAATTTGACAGCAACTTGCATCTCATTAATTTCATGGATTGCAAAAATGTTAGCAATATCCTTAACATGATCACCAGGAGTGGTCTGATTTTCTCCAGTGAAGTATGGAATGTTCTTCAATGCTACAACTGGGATTAGATTTTGTGCATTGAGAGCAAGTGGGCTGCTGCCAGTGAAATTGACATAGGGGTTGTTTTGTGCCATTCTAATTGGCCTTAGAACCCTTGTTGATTGAATGAAAGGCCTACCAGGTGGAGGAGTTGAGAGAGTTCTGTTTGGTGGAGATGGAGACCTTTGGATTCTCCTCCCACTTTTCCTTATTCTTGGAGATAACTGCAGATATTCAAACAACACCTCTTCTTCTCCAGCTCTTGACCTTGTGTTGATTCTTCTCATGAGTTTTCAGGTCTACACTGCTAAAACCAGCTGATTCTTCTTCCTTGGAGTCGCCAGATATGCAATTTATAGCTCTTTTAAGAAAGAAAATTACAGCAAATGCACATCAACTTTGCTGTAATGAAAATGAGACCTCTAAGGTCCCACCGGGCATGCCAAAATTGTTGTAGCAAATCAGCAGCACCCCTGGATGCAAATCAGGTTTCTAAGTTGATGTTTTAGACATCCAGTGTGATTACACAACATTGAAACCTCTCTCCAAGTGTGGAACTTGTAAAATGAGAGAGGAATCTCCAGATTAGAGGCTAGTTCCTCAAACTCCTCTGATCAAATCTTTTATTTGCAATATTGCAGAGGTTTGATTCCTAATCCTACTCTAAATTCCAAGGAGACAGAGATAGAAAGTGCAAAAATTGAAACTAAACTAATAGGTGATACACCAAAGGAGTGGTGAACACTTCTTGTTCATGAAATTGACACAATTTCATAAAATGCAACATGAAACATCATACATAGGCTGATAAGATGTAATTAGAGGTCTGAAATGAAGCAAGACAATACAAACAAAGGACTGAAAATTGATCACAGAGTCTGCACTGTCATTTTTCACTGTCAAAATCCTTACATTTGCAACATAAAAGAGGTAGAAACCTGTTACAATCATGAATAAGGTATAATACTTGCAAAAATCACTTGTTGAAGGTGAAAGAAGAAGCCTGCTATCCAAAAAAAATGTTCAACCTCAAAAAATGAGCCAAATCTGGCTTTTACAATGCATGGGTCGAGCCCAGGAGAGAGAAAACGTGTAAAAAACATGGAAGCCATTCCCCATTGAATGAAGATACATTAAAACAACATGGGCGTCCTTACAGACCCATGCCCTGACATTTTTGGCCATGCTGAAGAAGAATGTGACCCATTTTGCATTAAAATTGGTTATTGAAATGTCATTTCTGGCCATTACCATGTGCCAGAGGTGTTTCTTGATTTTCTCTCTCCAAACTCTACCAAAATGCAAAATTGACCCCAGAATCATATAGATAATTTCACCAGATTTTCATTGATATAAAGAACGTGAAAATCCGAGCTTTGGATCGAAAGATATGGCGATTTGAAAATTTAGCGCAAAAATAGGCCAAAATCGGATCAACGGGCAAAAGTTTGAATTTTTACCCGTTTGGTCTTTGGAAAAAATTTCAAATTTTCCCCACACTTTGCCACTCCAGGTACCACATGGTAGCTTCCTATTGGCCGTGGGCCTCCTAAGGGAAAATTTCCCACAAAAACTCCGCCGAGCCATAACTTGAAAAATATGAGGAGTTAGGAGGAAAACTTTACCTTTCTGGAAAGCTGAGAGAGAGCTCTATCCAATGGTGTCATTTTTAGAAAGATTTGAGTTCCTAAAAATTAAAAATGGAGACTGAGGCACAAGAGAGGTAAGAACACATGGAGTTAGCCACAAAAATGAGCAGGGGCACATTTTGGATAATAGGTCCCAAATCCACTACACACTCCTTGACCAAGGAATATACTGAGATCTTGGCTCCAGAAGACATATCAACATCCCAATTATGACCCTACCTAACTACCACCAGAATGCATCACTCTACTAAAGATGGTGCAATGAAAGAATTAGAAGAACCAGAATCAAACAATACAGAGGTAGGAATACCGCTAGCTTGTGGATCTCAAAGACTATGGCGATTTGAATGCTCTGCCTGGCGGTTCTCAACCACTGCAAAAATCATGTGCCAATATCCCATCGGATCACCTACAGTTGGGTCTGCAAAAGTTTGAATTTTTACCCTTGTTTGGTCTTCTGGAAAGGGAAATCTCTCCAAAATTTTCCCCACAACTTTGCCACATCCAAGGTATCCTCTTGATCCTCCCCAATGAGTAGCAACTCCTAGTAGGTGCCGTGGAAGCCTCCTAAGGGATGGACCTTGATGATTTACGG
This sequence comes from Taxus chinensis, assembly GCA_019776745.2. Lineage (NCBI taxonomy): Eukaryota > Viridiplantae > Streptophyta > Pinopsida > Cupressales > Taxaceae > Taxus > Taxus chinensis. The sequence goes on from CM034153.1 coordinate 396,439,201, forward strand.
CCACGGTCTGTTGAGGTATTTGCTAGTGAACTCCGCACTGAGCCATAAGCTTGAAAGTTCCACCCTGTGTCCTTATGAGGACCCCTAGGAGGAGGCCCCATACTCTTACCTCTTCTGTGCATTAGCTCTCTGAGAGAGAGCTCTATCCAATGGTGGGCAGGTCTATTTTTAGCTACTGATGATATGAGTTCCTAAAAGGATTAAAATGTGTTATACCCTGACTGAGGCACAAGGAAGAGAGGTACTAGAACACATGGAGTCTACCATCCTGCATCTACGAAATGAGCAGTCTAGACACAGTCTCTAGCCTGTTGGATAATACCCCGTGTCCCAAATCCACTACACTACTGGCCTTGACTCAAGGACATATACTGAGATCTTGGCTCCAGATAGTGGATCTGCATATGCAACATCCCAATTATGACCCTAAATTTAGGCCCCAGACGAACCTGTGAACTACGCACCAGAATGCATCACTCTACTAAAGATGGTGCAATGACTAGAATTAGATCTAGAACTCTAGAATCATACTCTGCTACTAAAAGAGAAGTCTATCAGGAGGTCATGGACCACGTCAATCCTCTACTGTGTGAAGTCTCCATGATAAATGATCTATGCTCCTGAATGCTCTGCCTGGCAAATAGTTCTCAACCAGGTCACTGTCTCTAAATCTACATGTGAGCTTCTGCTCCTCTTTCCTCCACCATACTCCTACTCCATGTCACCTACAGTAGATGGGTCTGACATCTTTGTTTTACCCTTGTTAGGGTTGCTAGAACAAGGAAAAATCTCTCCAAGTAACCGTCCCACAACTCCACATCCAAAGCTAGGCCTATCCTCTTGAAATCCTCCCCAATGAGTAGCAACTCTGAGTAATAGTGAGGTGCCCTAGAAGCCTGTCAGGATCTCCCTGATGTGATCCGTTGATGATACGGCCACGTCAGTCTGTTGAGGTCTCTCAACATGCTCATCCCTAAGCCTAGTGAGCTCCCACTGACCTCTCTCTAAGCTTTGGAAGTCTGTCACCCTGTCTCTGCATGGGAGTTATCTCCTCTATGGGACCTCGCTAAGTCAAGGAGGCCCCATACTCTGACCTCTTCGATGTGCATTAGGCTCTCTATATAGGTCTATGAGGTGGGCAGCTTCCTTTCCTCCACCTACTCCTCTGCATAGAGCTGCATTGATATGGCCTGAAAGGATTGTAGAATCTGTGTTAGAATGGCTGCTCACGCCCTAATCTGGATATGGTGGTGGTGAGGAGTCTGAGTCTCTGTGAAGGTACTAACCCCCTCCGATCTGAGCCATCCTGCATCAAACCGAAAGTGCGAGTCTAGACTCAGTCTCTAGCCTAAGTTGGGTCTTACCCCGTGTCTCATATTTACTAAAACATGCACTATTGGCCTTGCTCAAGTTGTTTTCTAGATTCAAAGTCTGCTAATGTCTAAGTTTTCATGTCTTAAGTTTTCTAGTGTGCCTAATCTGTCTAAGCCGTTAAACCACTGCTCCAATATCTAAACTTTAGTTCCCATTTAAACAACCACTTGAGACCTATGAATCCAATATAGGGTTAGCTAGAAAATTATGGGATAATTGTTTTTTGATTTGAACCTGTCTACATCCTTTATAGTTGCAAGACATCAGTTTTTACATAACTAGAGTAGATCTAGAACAAGATCTATGTACTCATAACATCTGTTCCCTTCATTAACCACTAACAAGTTCACAAGAAGTCTCAAATTTTAGGGTAATAAGTTTTAGTTAGGTTCAGAGAGTCATGGACCTCGTCAATGCCTGCTACTGTATGAAGCCTCAGAGTTTCATGATAGGATTTTTCTCATACTTAATGCTTCCAAAATTTCCCTAAATCATACTCATTGGATATGAAATCTCTCCTCAAACCTTTCCGGTTTTATAAAGAAGCTCCTCCTAACTCCTTATATTGTCTGCAAGATATGAAGTTGGCGGATTTTAGGGGAGAAGTTTTCCCAATGGATACTTCTGCTCCTCTTTCCTCCACCATACTCCTACTCCATCCCTTAGTAGATGGATCGCAACATGAGCTTTTGTGTTGCTAGAACAAGGAAAAAGCTTCAAGTAACCGCCCAAGCTCACTAGCTAGGCCTATGCCTGAAATCCACCCATATCATCTGAGTAATGTGAGGGCTGAAGCTTCAGGATCTCCCTGATGTGATCCGTTGTTGTGGTCTGTCAGCCTTTAGGTCTCTCAACATGCTCATCCCTAAGCCTAGGGCTCCAAGACCTCTCTCTAAGCTTTGGAACTCTATCACCCTGTCTCTGCATGGGAGTTATCTCCTCTATGTTCCTCGCTAAGTCAAGGAGATACTTGACCCTCGATGGAAGGATCTCTGTCATGACTAGCTTCCTTTCCTCCACCTAATCCTCCGCATAGAGCGGCATTGACATCCTGAAGGGATTGTAGAATCTGTGGTAGAATGGCTACCACGCCCTAATCTGGATATGGTGGTGGTGATGAGTCTGAGTCTCTGTGAAGGTTCTTCTTGCTCCGTCTGAGCCTCCTGCACAAACCAAAGTGAGAGTTAGTTCATTTTGCTAAGTTTATACAACTTCCATATTTACTAAAACATGCATATTCTTGCTAAGTTGTTTTCTAGATTCAAAGTGTGCTAGGTCTAAGTTTTCATGTCTTAAGTTTTCTAGTGTGCCTAATGGTCTAAGCCGTTAAACCACTGCTCTGATACCAAACTTTAGTTCCCATTTAAACAACCACTTGAGACCCAAGAAACAATATAGGGTTAGCTAGAAAATTATGGGATAATTGTTTTTTGATTTGAAGTGTCTACAACCAAGTTGCAAGACATCAGTTTTTACTAACAGATTCCAGAACAAGATCAATGTACCATAACATATGTTCCCTTCATTAACCAATAACAAGTTCACAAGGTTCAAATTTTAGGGTAATAAGTTTTAGTTAGGTTCAGAGAGTCATTTACCCCATGCCTGCTCCCTAGCAGCCTCAGAGTTTCAATAGGATTTTTCTCATACTTAATGCTTCCAAAATTTCCCTAAATCATTTTCATTGGATATGAAATTTTCTCACCTTTCCGGTTATATAAAGAAGTCCTCCTAACTCCTTATATTTTGCAAGATATGAGTTGGCGGATTTTAGGGGAGAAGTTTTCCCAAGGGATAGTCCGCGGCCTAGGGAGGAAAATTTTCCCCCTTGCATGGGTCAGAGGAGCGGGGAGGAACTTGGCGCATTTTTCTTTTTTGGATGCAACAGCACAAAATACATTCACGTGCCTATGAGCCCAATGAGGGAGACATGTGTCACTCCCAGATTGGTTGGAAGAAATGGTGGGCCGATGGAGCGGGTTGAGACTTTAACTCTCTTTCGCCAAAATTGCAAGGGGACCAAATTGGTCCGCGCTTACGCTGACGCCAGAAATGCCACGTGTCACGCGTTTATTGGCATGGGAGACGGGGCAATGGAAAGGCCTAAGGTGTTACGCCAAAAGGGATAAAAGCCAAATAAACTTGCATGGGCCCACGTGTGTGTGAAAGATAAATTTCTAAGGCAGGGCACTGGTGCGGGGCTGCGGGGGAAAAATGAAATTTTTGCCAAAGGGGAAACAAAAGATGCTAAGTCCAAACACCTCCCATGCTTCCACCTAGCCATGTGTCAACACGTGATTGGTCATGGGTTAGCAGGGATGTGGGAAAAATCTGAAAAAAAATTCGAGGTCCAAAACTTAAAAGGTTTAAGTACACAAGGGGTCCGTCTCTCCGTCGTGCCACGTATCAGCACGTGATTCACTGCGGGTCAGTGGGGATGCGGGGAAATGTGGGAAAATTTTTCCACGGTAGAATTTTCAAAAAGACAAGTTTAAAACTGGTCCACCCCTCCAACATGCCATGTGGTAGGTCCCAATTGGTTACGGGATGGCGGGGCCGTGAACTTTTTGTGGAAAATTTTCCAAAGTCAAAAATTAAAGTTAACAATTAGATTTATTTTATTTTTGAATGCCAATTTGAAGTCAAACTTCAAATGGCTATAAATTTTGATAGGAAGCTTAGATTTGGGCAAACAAGGACTTTCTAGAAAGCTCTCAAAGCCCTCTTTACATAAAAGTCATCAATTTTTAAATTTGATGAATTATAAGTGGTAAATTTGATGAAAAAAATCTATAAGGTTTCGCAAAGAAAACTGGTCATCAATTTTTAAATTTGATGAATTATAAGTGGTAAATTTGATGAAAAAAATCTATAAGGTTTCGCAAAGAAAACTGGTAATCTTTAATGTATAAATTTTTTTTCAATTTTGAATTCTTACTTTCTCAACATGTCAATCAGACATGGAGACTTATTCTTGGATGAATTTAAGAGAGGTTTCAAGATTCAATTTAGTTGATTGAGTTGCAATTGATAATTTTCCATCTTTTGACAATAAAACAGATGTGCAAGTTATAATTGGATTTTTATAAAGTTCTAAGGGTCCTTTCTTAAGTGTTAAGGCCAGTTTGAGTTCCTTAGGACTTGTTAGATCTAAATTTCAATGTTTCATATCTCATTGCGTGGTGTAAATTTTAACTGCTCATTTCTTTGATAAATTTGATTGCCATGTTTGGAAATTAAAACAGAGATCAACATTAAAGGTTCTTAAACATTTTTCCATCCTCCAAGTGTGAGAAGTCATTTCCTTTCTAGTCTAATGCATTCAATTGATTCATTCAACCATTCAATAGCAATTATACAAAGCCTGATTTACAAATTCAACTCATTTCAAGAGAATAAAACACTATCTTTTCCTTCCTACGCATTCTTCATTCCAAGAGAGATTTGATTCACAACAAAAATTCAGTTCCAACACAATTATGCAAGTATGAGAAGGTAGAGCATTCCTTTATTGATTTCCAACAACAACTTTACAATTTATCTCTTTTCCATTTGATTTCTAAATACAAAATTCAATGCATGTAACATCCTTTCACATTTCCTTTCAAAATAGAGAGTAGAATATAACTTCTTTACATTTCACATTCCAATTTCAATCTTCCGTTATCAATACAAATATCTTCACATTACAAATTGCTATACAATTCATCCACTCCAAAGTGGGAAGGATTACAATGAAGTTGCTCAAAGAAGGGACTATCAAACTGTATATTCCTCTTGCTTAAAAACAACAACATGCTAGTTTCTTCATCTTTTCGTCTTGATCACAACAAGGAAGGGGGAAAGGCAGCACTCTCCACCTAACCAAGATATCCAATGAGAAGGGAGAAACCATCCTTCCTCATTGGCCCCCGAGCCTCAACCATATTGAAATAACAGATGCAATACAACACATGGCAACAAAGGCTTCCACAAAAAACATGCAACATTTTCACATTCAAACACATTTCAAGAAGAATGGAGTTCACAACTACATTAAAAAAGTGCAAACAAAACTGAGGCTTCATCAAGCAAGCCAACAAGAGCAAGGATCTATGGGGGAAGTTGCTTATGCCTCCCAATTGGGAATTGGGCATCCACCAAAAAAATAAACTGCCAATAATTCATCACACATATTTCCTTATGCCCCCCACAAATCCCTCCTTATTCCTCCCACATATTTCCTTATTCCCCCCAAAAAGTAAGAAATGTAAGCTATTTCTTTTCCATGGTGGATCCCAATCCCAAACTCCCTCCATAATAAAATTGATGCCATTGGCCTTAGCCTTCTCCTTCTCCTATACCATAGCCTTCTCCTATACCATATCCTAAGAAGTATACCCAACCAGCCAACACACACATAAAACATTCACCATTTTAAACATGCATAGAAAGAGAAGAAACATTTTCAAAAGGCTCAAGTTCCTACCTCTCCATAATTGAGTTTGTCCCAAGATCAACAAGCTTCTCAATGCCAAAATGCAGTCCAAAATCAGCACCACACCACCATGCAAATGACTCCAAACTCCTTTCATAAGAAAGGCTCCAAAATAGCAAGAAAAATTTGCCCCGAGAGGAATAAGCAAAGTTTCAACACCCATCAAACAAGAAAGGAGTTCAAATTTTAAAGGAGAGGGAAGAGAAGAGGATGATGTGGATCCATGTGGGATCCCACATCATTCTTCATCAACCCCAAGATCAAATTCAACATCATTCACCTAAACATAATAAATAAATTGACAAATTAACTTACACACTTTAAAATAACCCATATCCTGAAAGGACTAAATTTAAAAGCATGTAAGAGAAGTGCAATTAAAAATTACAATTAGTCATTTCAAAATGCATTAAAAGGGTCTAAATTTAACTCCAAAGCATAGGTATGGTTGGTGAATAATTTTAAAAGGTGTGAAACAAATTTAACTTGTCCAAAAAGCTTCCAAATATAGCCTCCAAGGACAATTTTGAATTCCCAAGAGGATGAAGTGTTTCACACTCCAAAATCTACCTTACATTCTCTTACATATCCCTTACACATTCTTACATAATTCTTACAACATTACATTTAAGAGCAACTACTTCATTACTTACATTCTTATGGCATATTGATTTATTTATTTTAACACATGATTATTCACAACATTAATACAACATATATAACTTAAAAAAAGGTAACACATCACAAAATAAATACATGCAACATTAATAAAGAAACCACATTAACAAAACATAAAGCCCCCATGGTCACATTCAAAGGTGATTCTCCCCCATGGGAATCCCTAACATAATACAACACACACACACACACACACACACACACACACACACACACACACACACACACACACACACACACACACACACACACACACACACACACACACAACATGTTGCCATGGTGACCTTATTGAATTCACCTAGAATTCCAATATGGTTAATCTCCAGTCCCCCGACATTGTTGTGATATTTTAACCTACAAAACGCAAATACCTCCTTCGGCCTTGTGGCCATGTTAGAACATCCAAAATTATATAAACAACATCTCAAGATCATCTAAACATATGAATCACAACAACATCAAGAATTCAACATTATCATTTTTAATTAATTAATCAACTATATCATCACCAATAATCCTCCATGCTAGGTCTACTCACAATATCCAATGTCACATGTCCAAATCAACATCTATAATATGTCCATGTCAAACACTATATCATCATCCACATATATAAAAAATTGTCTCTAGTAATCATCATGCATAATAACTAAATCCAGATCAATAATAATCCCTAATCTAACATCTAACCATCCTACTAAAACAAAACATAATAGTGTCCATAATAAGATCAACAGTATCGAGATCAATATCTAAAAGTGTCAAAGGGAAGTGGGCACTACACGTACTTGTCAGACTTGCGAAGAGCATACCAATTATTTTTTGACACGAATGAAGTGTCAAGGTGTCAGTCCTTTCTTTTTCTTAGCTACTTAGATTATGACACATGTATTATTCCTTCTCTAGACCTGAACTTTATTTTTAAAATTAGCTAACTTTATGGGGTTTTTTTTATTCCACTCAAAGTTTTATTTAAAGTTTGGCGGAAAGCCGCCAATTGTCAATTGTCAAAGCCATTAGTTTTTTGACAAGTGGCTTGTTTGAATTAGAATTTTCTTTCGCATTTTGTCAAAGTGTGAAATGTGATCCAATTATTTAAAGACACGTGTTTATGGTTCCTTTTTTAATTAATTTTCTTCTGACTTATTAGTTGGATTGTGAAATACAAGCTAATTGAAAAGTGACACATATATTTATTTTTCATTGTTGTTAGTCATCTCATAGTTTTTTTACACATGTCTATTTGTGTATTGTTGTAGTTTTACAACTCTGTCATGGACCCGAAATGGAATTAACTTTAATTTTTTAAAGTTTCACATCCACCCAAGGATATGTTTTAAAGCCAACACGTGCCTATCTTGGTATTGTTGATCTGTGCCACATGTCGCCCCCTCACCTTGGATTTTTTTAAACTTATTTTTTATTTAATAAGTATCTCTTTTTGAGCCCATGTAGCTCAATATTTTTAGCTCGCCCTGTCAATTTGTTAAATAACTCGTCAAGCTACTCTAGCTCGACTCAATCCGAGTTCAGTTAGCTCATCTATAAATTCAACCCCGACTTAGCTCCATCAATTTGATCTTAAATTTGACCAAATCTAGCTTTTTTTACTAAATTTGAGTTATTTGCATTTGTATAAAATATATATATATATATATCTGTAGGTTTTTTCTTGTCTCTGTTTGGCTTCCTTGATTTGTTTTTGAGCTATTTTTTTCTTCATTTCCATTTAAGCATTAGAAATGGCTAGTTTTACTAATTTTTTGATGGATAAGTCTTAGTTGCTAAATGGAACAAATTATATCATTTGGAAATTGTGTTTTAAAGCATATTTTATGGCTAGGAAGCTATGGGATCATGTGACTGGTATAGAAAAACATCCCACAGGGAGACAAGCTACCCTGAAAACCTCAGTTCATTTTCTCAAAAATCTTAGGAAGCTCTATCCATCCTATTGCAAAGCATTAGAGATGAATTCTTAATGCATTTAGGTCATATGAACTCACTTGTAGATGCATGGAAGCAATTAGAAACCATGCATGAAGGCAGTAGGTTTTCTAAGACAATTAAATTGATTTTAGAATTGTTCACAACTCCTATGAAGGGGGATGAGAAGATTGTGAATTATTTAGCTAAAATTAAGAACGTCAAAGCTCAATTAGATGGCTATAACTATGAATTATTTCAAGATAAGATACTATATTCCATTATACAAATTAATAGTCATGAAAAATTTAGACATTACATCTCAATTCTTAATTCCAAATATTAGAAAGAGAATGATCTGCCTAATTTGAACACTTTGCCTTCTTTGTTGATTCAAGAAGAAAGAGTCATGGAGAAATTTGATTCAAAAGAGACTAATTCTCAAGAATTATTCACTCAAAATCATAATTCTTCTCATAATAGGATTAATGTCAATCCAATATTAGATCTAGATTTAAATCAAATCCTAAGACTAATTTTGCAAAGAGCAATTAGAAATTTAAAGTCAAATTTAATGGAACTTGTAATAAGTGTGGAAAATTTAGACATAAATAGTCTGATTGTAGAGTTAATATTAACAAATCATTCAAGAATGCTAAGAAAAACAAGCATAATAATTTTGAGAAAAATTAGAAGAAAAATCATGCAAATGCAGTTGAGAATTCTATTTCTTTGTATACATCCCTTTCAGATTCAAATGAAAATGAATGGATTCTTGTAAAAACTATGAACCAGAATTACAGAGAGATCAAAGCTACAGAGGATAAGTAATCAGGAATATATTCAATATTCTCCATAATATTAAACATACAATAGATATCCTATTATATAGCCAAGGATATAGCAAAATGACTTCCTAGTAAATAGGAATGTATACCCCGTAATAGTCACAGGTAACGTAATAAAAAACTATATTATTATAACCATATTACAATTACGTGAGCACTATAATAATTTCCTAACATTCCTCCCCCTTAGTGTGAACATGGGGAAAACCTGCCTTGTCCTGCAACATGCCACTACGTAGCTTACTTATGATCTGGATGGTTTCAAGGACAATACCAACAACCTCTAGATGGTTTTCCAAGAAGTTAACCAACCACACACCGGATGCTTTTTTAGGACATAGCCAACAACCTTTGGATAGTTTTTCCTATGGATAACTAACAACCACAATATCATGATGTTGCAATAGTTTCATTGGCTCTCATCACTATCTCACTTCAGGGAATAACATAGGAAAATATGTGGAATCTTGTTGCTCATACACAAAAACTGAATACTAGATTATGGAAATGGAACATTGGACTATGTTCCCCCCCTCAATGTGGAATTTTCACTTATTCACACCACCTAGGAACACTGCAAATGTAAGTATACTGAAACTGGAACACACCACACACAACTGCAAGAACTGAAAGCAAACTAAAAACACACATGTCACTAAAGATGATATGCGGCCCCGTCGTTGGTGACTGATGAAAGGTCATTGATTGAACTCCATCCTCCTATGCCTCCGTCCTCCATTTTGTTTTACTTAGTAAATAAAATCATTAGAATTATCATTGTTGTCTTCAACCATTTTTTCTTCCTCATAATCAGATTCATCGTTTATTCCCATATTTACTTCATCCATTTTTATTTTTCCATTTAGAAGATCACAAGCTCAAATTTTACAAAATGGAGTTTTATGTCCCTTTTTCTTGCAGTAAAAACACTCAATTTCCTCCTTATTTTTGGAGAAATTCTTATACTTATTTTTTAAGTACAATGTAGTTTCTTCTTCTACATCTTCTTTAGTCCTTTTTTCCTCAGCTAAAAGAGCTGATATCATATCTTACAGTGATTGTGAAGGAATATGTCCAAGAGTGAAAACAACATTGCTATATTTGGAAGATATATTATTCAACAATATTACTTTTTCATCTTCATCATCAACCAAAGCTTTGAATTCTGCTAATTATCTAGTGAGAGACCTAAAATCATTAATATGACTAGACATGTTGTCATTCATTTTGAATCTAAACAACTGGAGTTTTAAAGAAAACTTGGAATTAACTACTTTTTCCCCAAATAACTTATTTAATTTTTTCCACATTTTATGGCATGATTTCTCGATATCAACATAATGCAACTTAGAATCTAAAAGAGCCAAATAGATAATGGTTTTGGATTTATCATCCCTACTCTCCCACTCTCCTAATTTAGCTGGATCTACTGGTGCTTTTTATTGTCCATTTACAACCCTCCACAGATTCTTGTTTATTAATTGCATTTGAATTTTTACCTTCCAAGTGTGGAAATTGATACCAGTAAATTTTTCTAATGGTACATCCATTGTTGGTTTGAACCAAAAAAACACTTTTGTACAAATCAATCACCTATTATTCACCTAGACACAGGTATATACTTTTGAAACTTTACAAAATAATATTTTTCAATATGAATGACTCATTATTATGACACAAGACATATTACAAAATTGTAACATGTGAAGGCTGACCATGTTATATCAAATCAATAATTTGATATGCTAAAATATTGGAAACTAGCTGGGAACCTGCGGTAAAAAATGACCAAAACATTTATGACATTACCCAAAAAATTGAGCATGTTGTAGACGCACAATGATCTGCAAAAAATAACTTAATGTGGCTATTCGAAAAGGAGTAGGCTCAATATTGAAAAAATGAAAATCTATACGTTTGCACAGTGTGGAGAAATGAATATTTATTCAAAGATTCGATCATTGAAAAAATTTCCTTTGTAAGACCTCACCAAACATCAACAACCGCCAAATTCTCTGAAGCAGATAAGAAATTGATTCATCTTACTATCTTGTCAAACAAGTATGCAAAAGTAGATTTGGGTTGGCATGCAGAAGATATATACCAAAAATAATACAGAATCCATGCAGCGATGAAAAATAATTGATAGTCTCCAAAGGCACGTGGGAATAGATGAGTTTATTCTTAGTTTGAACCAAATACAGAGCAAAATAGGAGGTTCACCATAGATGTGTGGATCAACATGCCATGGAGAACTAAGCACAAATCCACACACAACTTGATAGAGTAGATGTATCGACCTACTAGAGATAAAAAGGGATCATTAACTAATCAATCCAACTCGCATGTAGGTAATAGAGGATCTTCCACAAGTCTCCATATAATATTAGGAAAGCTATCATTCTCAATATAACATAGACAATAATGATATGCATTCACAACGAGCATAGGTAACAGATATATTACATGCACAAGTCTTTCTTTATGGCCATGTCATATCCTCCAATCAACCTCTCATATCTTAGATCTCTCTATGCATGTTATGGACACTTTGATACCAAATAAAAAATATGCACCAAAATTACAGAGAGATCATAGCTACAGAGGATAAGTAATCAGGAAGATATTCGATATTATCCACAATATTAAACGTAAAATAGATAGGCTATTATATAGCCAAGGATATAGAAAAATGACTTCCTAGTAAATTGGAATGTATACCCTGTAATATTAACAGGTAATGTAATAACAAACTATATTGTTATAACCATATAAAAATTACGTGAGAACTATAATAATTTCCTAACATCTTGACAATGGTGCCTCTAGGAATATGACTTGTACTCCTGGAATACTATCAGATGTAGTTTAATGTGAAGAGAATATCTATCTAGCAAATAACTCTATCATTAGAGCTAAAGTTATTAGAAATGTTAAGATATCAAATGTTTTAATTATGAATGTCTTGTATGTTCCTCAATTGAAAAACAATCTTTTTTCTTTATCTTAGCTAACTAAAGAAAACTATAAAGTTATTTTTCTACAAAATAAGTGGTATGTATAAGATAAATTCAGTAATTTTATTGCTTTTAGCATTCAGAAAAATGGCGTGTATATCTTTGATGGTTTTGTGACCGAGTCTTGATTTTATTCCTCTTCTAGGAATGATATTCATCTTTGGCATGAAAGACTTGGTCATGTAACTTTTAAAATGTTGTATGATATGTCTAGTTTGAATCTTGTTGCTTGTCTTCCTAAGATAAAATCAAAACATGATACTTGTGAAAGTTTCCTACATGGTAAGCAACATGCTCAACCATTTCACAAATATCATGATCTAAATTATTCTCAATTATTAGAACTAATTCATAGTGATGTGAGAGGTCCACTTGGGGTTCATTCTCTCATTTGTTCCTTGTATGTTGTTTTCTTTATTGATGATTATTTTAGAATTACTTGGTCTTATTTCATTAAGAAGAAGTTTGATGTCTTATCTAAATTTCAGGAATTTAAATCTCTAGTTGAAAATGCTTCTAATATGAAAATTAAGAGAATTATGAATGATAATGGAGGTATGTCAACAAAATGTTTGATGAGTTTTGTGTGTCATGTGGGATTCAAAGATAATTGACCACTCACTATTCCCCTCAGCAAAATGGCATTGCTGAAAGAAAGAAAAAGATTGTCTTAGAAATGGCTAGGACTATGATTCATGCTTCAAATGTGCCAAAGTTCTTATGGGCTGAAGCTATGAACACTGTTGTCTATATTTTAAATATACTACTGTACGTACCCAAAATTGTAAGGTACTGTACTACAGAACAATGTAATAAGTGCCCCAAAGATGATACAGGCCTCTTTGCAAGGTGTTCGGGATCCAGAAAAGCTTTACAGATATGCGTTAACATCCCGCATACCCCGATTAGCCCCGCGTGCTTTGTTTTCCCTATTTTTCCCTCTTTCTTGGCTTTTTGGTCTTCAGTGACGAAACCGCCGCCCTTAAGGGTGGTGGTCTTGTGACCGCCGCCCTGAACAAGGCGGCGGTCCTGTAACCGCTGCCCTGAGCAGGGCGGCGGTCCTGTGCGCGTTTTCTAGAACGTTCTTTTGACGCGACCCGCGTGAAATATCACGACTCACCAGCTTTTCTTGCCGACTTGAGCATGCATTAATGTTTTTGGTCCCCTGGAATAGTGTTTTTCTTTTGTTTAATGTTTAAGAGTTCAGTTGGGATTTGATCTTTGGGTGTTTGAATTCCTATAAATGCATGGTTTGTGCACATGCAAATGGCCCCTCATTCTTGTTTAGAAACTCATCACTTTCAGTAGTTTAGTCTTCTAGTTTGCTTAAGTTTGATAGCATAGCTCATTTCATACTCCATTAGTATTGTGTTGCAGCTGGTAAGCCACATATCCAACTTGTGCAAGTGCAGACATTATTTGGGCCACCATTTTCACTCCAACTTTCATGTTTTCAATGCTATGTCCCTTTAGTTTGCTTAGGATTGGTAGTATAGTTTGTTGCAGGTTTGTTTTAGCTTTGTGTTGCTGTTGGTAAGCCACAGATCCAACTTGTGCAAACAGTATTATTGTTTTGGAGTAAAATAGTCTAGGCAGCCATTAAAGTTGCAGGTTTTGCTCTTCATATAGACTAGTCTCAGGTTCTGGATGCTTTTTGTTGCATGATTCGCAGTAGACCCCGCTAGGAATTGCATAGGCCAAGCTCTGTACTCTTGCGCTATCCCTCTCCTATCCGCATTCTATTCTGTCTGCATTCTGAAGGCTGTCCATTGATCCAAATATCTATTCCTGTTGATGCAAGCATTCCACGCTTTTTTGGATTCACGTGAGCACAAAGAATGAAGAGATCATACTGAGGAGACAAGAACACACACACACCGTCGGATTCGCCACTGTTCTGCGAAATCCAGGTTCCATATTTCAAAGTTTTAGTTAGAATTTATCAAATAACGTAGTTAATCATTTTATTTCAGTTATTTCTATTCTCGATATTGCCAGGGAGGTTGTGGGGATTGATAGTTTCTGAGAAACTATGATTCATTCCTCACTTCTGAGGTAGGATCGAGAATCTTGTGGATAGATTAGTTATTTCGTTGTTTAGAATAGATATACAAAATTGCACAGACAAATAGCTACAATCGGCTATTTTGTTTGTTTTACGTTATTAGCTTAGTTGTCGATTCTAAATATTTTAAATAGCTGCTTTCCTATAAATTGCCAGAAAATACAAAAAGAAATTATATATGTTAGAAGTGCACTTAGATTTTACTTTATTATAGTTTGTTTCATTACTACCTTTTGCATGACAATTACGGGACCTAGGGAGCCCAGGGAATACATTTTCGAGCCAATTGTGCCCTAGCCCAATAACGTAGTGGCAATAATTGATATCGACCAAAACCTTAGGATACAAGTCTTCCAAACAACAACAGACTTCCAACAGATCAGGGCACAGTTGAGAGGGTTAAACATCGAAGACAACCAAGCATATCTGTTTTGGTCAAATCAGCCAAACTACAGATTACCCTAGAAAATACCCACATGACTGTAGAAGGGCTCGAAAGAGAACAAACATTCCGGTGTGATCCTTTAGTTCCACATCCAGACGCTGGAGACACCCTAGTAGATATAGATACCAGCTTAAGAATCCAAGTTGCGATAACACCTGTAAGGTATTCTGAGAAGATCGCACAACTGTTGGTTCTAAACATAGAAGCTGAAAAAGCTTACGACTACTGGATACTAGGAATCAGAACTTGATCTCCCGTATGACCATAACAGGACTGCAACAACCAAGAGTCTATGGTTGTGATCCACAGATCCCACAGCCTAACGAGCCCATAAGAGAATTAGACATAGACACTGGCCTACGTAAATTAGTATTTCAGTCTACTCCGATTCCACCTCTCATCATTCAACAGCTATCCCTACTAGACACAATAACCAACAAAACTAGAGAATTTTGGACTAGGCCAGAGAATCATCCATAGAGTTGACTGTATCCACCATATGACCCTATCAGGAGAAATACGCGAAACCATCCCGGGTCATTTTCCACGCATCCCACAACCCATAGATCGAATCACGCCAGAGCTCGATATTGATTGGAGCCTTCGAGCAGTCATCCTCGCTGATCGATCTATCACACCAGTCCAAGTTAGAAGGGCCTTCTTTGCTTTAGATTCGCAAATACCATTAGTGTGTATCGAAGACATTAGACTGCCTAACTAGTTTGCCTGCGCATTCTACCCACACCGGCTGTCTCGGCACGACCTCGGGAGGTCGGGTACGCAGAAGAGTTACTTGTTGATTCTCAAGCTCACCTGTCACTTTTCCGACGTACAAAATTGGTGAACCCAACGTGAAACAAACAATTCTTTCACCTTCTCTTTGAGAAGTTTTCATCTTCTCCAAATCACCTTTGCTCCTTCCCATTATTCTGCGGGTATTCATATACCCCCCGAATATGTCGGGATTCAATGCATACGGCAGACCCCTCTTGGGTCTTGAGGCATACTACGCCCAACAGAATAGGCAGTCATCACCCTCACTCTCAATGTGGGGCGACAACTATTCAACTAATCAGTTGTCAACACAAACACCAAGGACTAGATATAACTCGTCCTTCTAAACAGAGGCGTTGGAGCAACTTGCTCAAACACAAACAGAACCTTCAGGCTCGAACAATATGACATTAACTGGAGAGTCTGCTTCATCTCCTCAGGTATTACTCAGACCGCCTATTAGTAGACAGTCAGATCCATACTCAGTTCTAGATGACGAGTACTCAATACATTATCCTAGGAGTGAACAACGCTCTCAAGGCATGTAC
Source organism: Taxus chinensis (assembly GCA_019776745.2). Taxonomy (NCBI): domain Eukaryota; kingdom Viridiplantae; phylum Streptophyta; class Pinopsida; order Cupressales; family Taxaceae; genus Taxus; species Taxus chinensis. Next base: position 396,455,356 of record CM034153.1, read on the forward strand.
CCACATGTAGGAACTTTACAGATACAACCCGAGTTCTCTCCTCAAGAAAATTCCCCTATGCCATCACGTATGGAAAATACTCTCAGAGAAACTTGGCAAGATAGCAATCAGTTCATGACAGGCTATCACATGCCTATACAACACCAGGATATACAACAAACGCCACCAAGGCACAATATCGTGGCTTCGCTGAACGAAGTCATTTCAACTCTAATAGAAAAGGTTAGAGGATTAGAACTTGCCCAAGCAAGTCAAAATTTGAGAATCATACAAATAGGGAGTTCCAATCCTCCGCACCATCCTAGCCAAGTAGATCTCCTCACAGGAGTAGGCATGTTAGGTATGACTCCTCAATATTCGCAACAAGTGCCAACTAGACCCACTATCGCTAGCACTGTTCCTCCTGGTCCAGTACAAAGCAATCCATTCCTGGATAGTACACCTTCGTACTTAAACATGTACTCCAAATCGCCACAAGGAGATATGTACTCATCCCCCGGCATGTTTGCTCCAACGCAGGGACCTCCTTATGCCCCTGCCAACGCGTATGTTATGCCATATCAACAACCCGTTCCGCCACCACCTCCTCAACAGGCACCATCAATGGTTGAGACGTATGCAATAGGGACTTATTCAGAATATTTAAAGGAGCCCTTGGATTTCGCCATACGAAGCGTTATGCTTCCAAGGCCTCTTCCCGATTTGCCCAAATACAAAGGAGAAGGAGATCCGAATGCGCATATCAAAGCTTACGCTACAGCCATTCGATAATTACTTCCATGGGATGGGGTTGTTGCTAAAATATTCCCCAAAACGCTGGAAGGCATTGCCCTCGATTGGTATTAGAGAATACCCGAGGCTTCCATACATTCATTCAAACAACTCGTGTCTGAGTTCATCAAAGCCTTCGACATGAACAAACTACTAAGGACAGGAATCAGGGAGTTCTTGCACATCAAGCAAGAACATAACGAGTCTGTCGCCCATTTCATCCAAAGGTGGCACACAGTCCTTTATTCCTCGGCAAGCGCTCCAAACATGGATCAGATGGAGCTATGTGATTTATTCCTTCATTCTCTTAGCAGAGAAGTGAAGGAAGAAGTTCAGAAGTTCCCACTAAGGACTTATGACGAGGTACTTGAGAGCGCTCTGCGAATTGATCAGGCAGCGATAGATAGTGGCCGTAAGACGTATGGAGCAAACAGGAGGTTAATCACCTCTACTCAAAATACTACAACCACAAGCGTCAATCAAGGACCCAAAATCCTTAACAAAAATCGTGGGGTAACAACAGATGGGGTAACTGATCAGCCCAAGAGGGTAAATGTCGTTAATGCTCCGTCACAAACAAGCAACCAAAGAAACAACAATTTTACCCCGATGATCAATACGGTGGATTTTAATAATCCACAACAACAACAACGGCGAAATCCCATACAAGGACCAAGCCAAAACTCCTTTGGTTATCAAAACCAAAGCCAAAACCAGAAAACAACAATTCCAAAACTTTGGTCCTAATAGGCAACAGTTTGATCGGAATTTTAGGCCACAATACACCCAAACCAACAAACGGGAATTACAACCCCAATTCTTATTGTGGTTTCCATAAAATTCAAGGGCATGACACTAGAATGTGTCGTGATTATAACAAATTCATGCAACGCTTTCCAAATGAGCAAAAACCAATTCTTTATGGATATGTTCTTAACAGATCCTACGTCAACCAACGGCAATACCTTCGCAGGGGTAGTTTCCCCTCAGAATGCCCCTCTCAAAATCTTTAATGATCCACTCCCAAGTCATGATAACGATAGGTTGAAACCAGCTGGAACAAACAAAGGTACAATAACAGGAAACAACGATCACGAGGCCTCAACCTCGCTAAATCCGTTAGTCGCGCCACAACTAGGAAGTCAAACCACGACCTAAGGTAGTTGGATTAGTAGAGTTAGACTCCGAATTACCCGTTGAAGCAATTACGAGAACACGAGAGTATTTCTCTCAACCAAGTCCAAGCCACCTGCCGGAAACAGATAACATCCAGCAAATCGTAGCAAAACCTATGGGTGCTTACGATCTAATTAATGATCTAACAAAAAACCTTCTCGCATATTTCATTCCTTGATTTACTAAAGAATTCCCCTGCTCACAGGGCTGCTCTTTTAGAGGCGTTAGGTTTGGGTCATTTAGTTAGTATCACTCCACCACCGGAAGCGCAAGTAAATCATATAGACTTTGATGTTTATCCACCGGGACAGGCGGATAGGGATGTTGAATTCATATTCGAAATAAGTAAAATGCCTACAGATGCTGAGAATCGCACGCCGAGGTGATCCAGCCCTACACTTGCAAGTACAAGTTTATAATAACTATGTAAAACGGGCAATGGTTGATGACGGGGCTGCAGTAACATAGTCCCTTTCTCTTTTCTCCAAAAATTGGGATATGGAAGAACAAAACTGTTCTACTACACGAAACACCTTAAGAGGCTACGATAGCCTTAAAGCCACATCGATAGGAACTATAATACTACCGGTCACCTTTAGGACCTAAAACAATCCTGACTGAGTTTTATATTATAGATCGGGAAACTAACTATAATATGATCCTCGGCCGGTTGTGGATACATCGAATGAAGGCAATCCCTTCCACGTTATTTCAAGAAGTAAGATTCTTGCATCTGGGAAAGGTATTCGTAGCCAAAGGTGATCCAAAGCCGTTTGACGTACACCTAGCTGATTTAAAGAAAAGACCAGGTATACACTCAGAATTCGAACTTCCAACAAACCCAACTTAACAAAACCCTCTGACCCAAGCCAGAGGAAAAGTTGGTACCTACGACGGATCTTGAAACTACCAACATAGCCAAAACAATTCCCAACCCCTAAAGGTTAAAAACTAAAGAAATACGTATCATTAGGGACTACTGCGAAGATCGTTGAGTTGATAGAACAAGATTCACCAATGTTCTTACCATTCGATTCAGTAGGTATCGGATTTTCCTAGGTGTTGGTTTCCTTGCCAGCAGAAGATCTCTGATATGGTAGAAGTAGAGTGTGCAAACACCGCTGATACACCTACATCCATACTCCCGGCTAAATATTGGACTCTCCATTTTCGATGGAGGCTAAATGCCGTTATGGAGTAGGGGCAGGTATAATTCTTACCTCGCCCGAAGAGAAGGTCCTCCCATTCTCTTTTAAATTAAACTTTGAATGCACAAACAACAGCACTGAGTACGAAGCCCTCCATCCTTGGCCTTACTTAGCCAAAGAATTGGTATTGATAATATCAGGAGTTTTAGGAGACTCGCAGTTAGTGGCAAAACCAAGTTTCAGAGGTATATGAAACTACAACCGAACACTTGCAACTTTACAAAAACGCTGTATTAGATTTAAGCAAGGCGTTCAACTTCATATCCATTGAAGCAATCTCGCAGGACAAAAATCTTCTCGCCGATTCAATAGCAACCTCAGCATCACGTTTTACTACAAACATGAGCTAGAAGATACTCATTTCACGGTATCCATTCGTAACGAACCATTAATAAAAACAATGATGGATCCTCTTTCAAACAGAAGTAAATCTACCGTCCTAGACCATGTTGGAAATGATGGCAGCTACTTGGATTACTTAAATGCCTTTGCACACTACATCTCTCCTATCACACGCTAGATTTATCTCTAATCTCGCATTCATCTTCCTACTTCGGAAATCCTATAATTAAATCTTCCCTCACAAAAAGAGCCTAATATATACGTGGTGGAAAACGGGGATGATATAGATCTACCTCCGGCACCACCTAAGTTCGAAGAGGGTAATGCCTCTTTAATTGAAGAAACAATCGATGTCAATCTGGAACGGAAGATGAACCAAGAATTTTAAAGTTAGGTTCTTCGTTAACCCCAGAGGAAGTGGAAATACATACTCAGGTTCTCAAAGAACATCAAAAGGCATTTGCATTAATTACAAAGAGATGACAGGAGTCCACCCCCACATTGCGGTACACAACCTCGTCACTAGATCAGATGCAAAGCCAATTAAACAAAAATCAAGACCCATGAAGCCCAAAAGTAGCCCTCATGGTAAAAGAGGAGGTGAGAAAACTCCTCCAAGTAGGATTCATCAAGCCAGTTGACTACTCCCAATGGGTATCTAACATCATTCCCATTCTCAAGAAGAATGGAAAGATACGCATCTGCATAGATTTTCGAGATATCAACAAAGCTTGCCCTAAGGATGACTTCCCTTTACCATCCATAGACGTTATTGTTGATGCAATAGCCAGCGGTTTTGAACTCTTGTCTCTCATGGATGGATTCTCGGGATATAATCCAAATCAAAATATCGGCAAGATCAAGCTAAAAACCACCGTTCATAACTCCTTGGGGGAACCTATTGTTACGCTGTTTATGCCATTTGGTCTTAAGAACGCGGTGTCCTACTACCAGCGGGCCATGACATACATATTTCACGATTTAATCCATAAAATCGTGGAATCCTACGTAGATGACTGTTGGCTAAGGCCAAGAAGCGGTGTGTGACCATCCTGAAGTACTCCCGCATCATCCTTTCACGCCTGATAGAATATGGAGTTACCCTAAACCCAGAGAAATGCGTCTTCGGTTGTAACAGGAGGAAAGCTCCTAGGTTACAATCATATCGTCACGAGGGATCGATGTTGATCCAGCCAAAATTTGGGCTGTCCTCGAAATGGTCCCACCCTCGAATGAATCTGGAATCAGATCATTTCTCGGAAAGTTGGGTGAAATCCGGAGATTTATCCCGGATCTAAGCTTCGCCGTTCATCCAATCAATAATTTACTCAAGAAGGACTACAACATTGATTGGACTGAAGATTGCAATGAAGCTTTTGATGCAGTCAAGCGTTTCCTGCTATCACCGCCTACGCTAATGCCACCAAAGCTAGATCGCCCTTTAATTTTGTACTCACGAGCTACCGATGTCTCGTTAGCTTGCCTACTAGCCCAAGAAGACGATGACAAAAGAGAGCGTGCGATTTATTTCATTAGCCGAACATTGCTCGACTACGAAACGCGCTATACACAAGCAGAGCGAGAATGTCTGGCCATAGTCTTTGCTACTAACCGCCTCAGACCACTACATGCTAAATCAAGAGACAAGGTCATAGTAAAGACGGACCATTTACGGACTTTTCTCACACAAGGGTCCTTGTCCAAAAAAGTTGGACGTTTTATAACCTTAAGGGAGAGTTCGAATTAACTTTTGTAAACCAAAAGTCAGTTAAAGGGCAAATCATCGCAGATTGGTTTGCTGATAACCCGCTAGACGGAGGTGACTTAGTAGACTTAGACTTTCCAGATGAATGCGTATACTACGTCGAAACCCGACTTGCTATATCTGAGTGCCCTTGGTATGCTGATATCATTAGCTATATCATGGACCATAGGTATCCAGAAGGAGCTACACCTCACAAAGAAGATGGTTACGCATTAGCGTAGCTAAATACGTCATTATAGAGCAGGTGCTCTATCGCAAAGCATTCGATGGAATGCTCTTAAGGTGTGTTGACACAGAAGAGTCCAAGAGGATTCTCCATTGAATCTCATAGCGGTATATGTGGAGGCCACTTCGGTGGCCATGCCACTGCTCGAAAAATACATCGAATGGGCTATTTATGGCCCACTCTAGAACATGACACAATAGAGTTTGTACGCAGGTGTCATAAATGTCAGGAGTTCTCTCACAAGATCCACATGCCGGCACAAGCTTTGCAACCGATCGCTACTCCGTGGCCCTTTTCTACATGGGGCCTAGACATTAATAGGGAAATTCTTCTCCCTCATCCACAGACGGCCACAATTTTATAATTACGGCCACAGAATATCACTAAATGGGTAGAGGCCATGCCTCTTACAACTGTACCTGGTTCTGTAAAGCACTAAGTTCATTTGAACCAATCATTTGCAGGTACGGTATCCCGCAATCATTATCTCAGATAATGGAACTCTCTTTCAAGAATGAAGAAGTTCATGAGCTATGCAACAAATTTAAAATCAGCCATCATACGGCTTCCTTGTACTATCCCCAAGCCAATGGGCAGGCTGAAGCAACGAACAAAACACTGAAGCCATTCTCCTTAAACAGTGAAAAAGAAAACAAGCGGCGGTGAGGATTGGCATTTAAAGTTGCCTTGTGGGCCCACCGAACCTCGATAAGAACGCCAACAGGAGCAACTCCTTTCTCATTGGTATTTGGGTCAGAAGCAGTTCTCCCACTCGAAGTTGAAATCCCCAGTCTCCGCATTTCGCTACAAGGGATTCTGGATGAGGACGCTTACAGAGAAGCGCGTCTTTCTCAATTAGAAAGCCTGGATGAAACTAGGTTAGATGCTGAACAACGACATAGAGTCTATGCCGACCGGATGTGCCGGCAGTACAACAAGAAGGTCTATGAACGTGACATATACGAAGGTGACCTAGTTCTAAGGTTAGACAGCCGGATCGACAAGAAGACCGGCGAAGGAAGGAAATTCCGGCCCAAATGGTTGGGCCCATACCGAGTCATGAAGGACTACGGAAATGGTGCATACCTCTTATGCACGCTAGAAGGTGAGGAGTTTGGCGAAACAGTCAATTCTCTCCACCTCAAGCGTTTCTACGCGTAAGCAGCTAACGCTACCCTATATAACTATCTACATTGCATTTTCATACAAATTAGGATCATTTTGTCCACTTGTTCTTACACAAATTGTGATCAGGGAATCTATTCTCAAAGCAATTATTTCAAAACTCGTGATGTTTCTGGCATAAAGTTCTTTAATCATACTTCTCCGTCTTCGATATCATCAATCAACTCAGAATCTTTTATCAAACAAAATCAGACATGACGAAGTCCTAACGGTAACCATACCAAGATCTGCAAGTTTGTTCTCGCTTTGATTTCTTCTTAGGATAGGTGTCTTGCCTATGGTCTGTTCTAGAAGCTTCATGGTGTCACATCTATCCCATATACACATCTCTTTGGAAATAAGCATATACTGACATTTTTACTCAAATAGACAAGTCAAGAAGTGATTAAAACAAAAATTTTATTTTACACATTTCCTTGCCCCACCAACCTTCGGTGATGAGCTTGCGTCTCTTACTAGTGACGTAGGGTTGGGAAAGGATGGAAATGCCCTTACTCGCCTATGCCTTGCCCACGGTGCCCACGGTGATAAACCCATGCTTCTTACAGGTAGCATGGGGCAAAGTGTAGGGGGTCCTCTAAACAAAGTAAATGTTAAAAGGTCATAAACAATCAATTCAAACTTTGAGTCAAAAACGAATGAATCAGATATTCAAAAATTCCAAGAGAGTTAAAAATCCTAAAAACCCAGATTTTGTCTACTATGTGGCCATCTACGGGTCTAAGTCTGGATAAACCGCAAAGCAAGTTGCATCCAAAACTATGAAGTCATTCAGGTAGAATAAGCTTGTAGTTTTCATTTGGTTCCACCAAAGCTTCGTCTGTCTTTCATCACTATCACTTCACCATATTCCATAACTTGCGCCCTTCTTGGCTCTTGGTGATGAGCCCTCGCATCCTACTAGTTGCGTGGAGTTAGGAGTGGGGCAAGTTAATCTGTTCATCATACTGATTATTTTCATCACTTTGCCAAAACAAATCATGAGGTATCCAAATTGCTCACAGAAACTAAGATTTAAGATCACAATATATCTACAATATCATGTATCAACATCATGAAACACAAAAAGAAAGCAAACATTTTGCATCATCTGTTTTCCATTGCATACATTCTAGAAAGCATATAAAACATACATCGTAGTATACACGAAGCAGTTGGAAATAAAGAAAGTAGAATACAAATGACAAGTTTTGATCCAAAAACCGACGCATATATATAAATAAATCAAAGTTTATATACAATGCCATCATGCACTAGGCATGGTCAAAACGCTCAAAGAGCCCGTAATACACAAAAGAATATAAATACAAATACAGAAAGCCAAGTGGCCTCTCAACCCCTGCGCGATCCCGCTGAAGGTGCGCGCCCTCGCCTAGGACTCCGGCTACGCTGGCGCTCTGAATGGACGGAGGGCTCGGGGTCCCTAGGGGCAGTCGTAGTCTCGCCATGAGAGCGGCTCCTCATAAGACGCTCGGCTGTCCTATAGCTGCCAACTCTGTACGGAGAGTTGACACCATCTTGGCCACATGCCAAACGGGGAGCAAAGACGTCAGTGTGCCTGCCGGCTGCTGAGGGCTCTCCGGCATCCACGGATAACTCCGCACGGGTCTTATCCATAGGGATCATCAAAGAATCGACGCAAACCCTACGGATTAGATCCCGCCACTCATCAACAGTCTCTGCAAAGCAAAGAAAGAAAAACGAATTAGGAACTAGGCAAGAGGTTAAAGTGTACACAATACAAATATAAGGAGAGTTAACATTCAAAAACAAATAAACAAAACAAGCATTGAAAGGAGGAGAGGATAACTTACTCGGATCACCAGGCCTCCAAGATGGGTCGCCAGGGCCAGCACCTGCTGCTGATGATGCCGCTGCCGACTGAGGAGCTGCTCCTGTAGTTGGGGCAACATGGCGCCCCGCAACGGACTCATCATCTCCACCATGGCCTCGGGAGAGTGGCTCCTCAGAAGCCACGGTCTCTCTCTCTGCACTCTCCTCCTCCCTCTCTGCCCGCAGAATATCCTGAGTATCATGCCACTCAGGATCGCTCTCGTCCGTCTGCTCCTCTGACCCTCCCTCTGTGTGCTCCTCAGAATCGGAGTCAATATCTATGGGGTCGTCACTGCTATGAGCAGGACCTGCAGCAATCTGAAGTAATGGTGCCTGAGGCGCACTAGCTCTCCCTCTGGCCCGAACTATCCCCCTGGCTGTAATAGGAATGCCAGGGGTAACCACTGTCCAACCACGGCCTCTAGGCCCCCCTCTAGCCTCTCGGACTGATCTATAAACGGGTGCTACTGGAGGAAGCATAGCCGCGTATGGGAGGCCAAACTGCTGAGGAACCCTGCTGAAGGGATGTACCTCTACCCGTCCCACACGATCAATAAGCTGCCCTGTGATGGAGCAGGAGACCAATGTCGTGGTCCTCCTCTCCCCATATACCGGCCATAAGCTGGTACGGTGTAGCCTCCATGTCTGCCGTGGTAAGGGTGGCTACTGGCTGGTGAGGTGCTCTGAGCACTGACATACCTGACCATCGGGCTGCCCTCACCGCCCCGGGATCTGCCACCTCCACCTCTGCCATACGGAATGAAACGCTCATACACCCAACTCATGACTAGAGTGGGGTGGCTCAAGGACTGTCCCTGCAATCGGACCACCCTGTATAAGTCATGGTAGGTGGTCCCCAAAATGTCCGCCCCCAGTGTGCAATTGTTTGTGCTGTTGCGTGTGCGTGTGCTTGTGTGTGCGCAGGGCGTGTATGGCGCGTGTGTGTGCGGATTGACTTGGTTTTTTTCATGTTTTTTTTCTTTTTCTTGTGCCTTTTTCTGGTTTGTGTGTGTGTTGTTTTGTGTTTTGTTTTGTGTCTTTGGTGTTGTTTTTTTGTTTCCGCGTATTCGGTGCACCTATGTTGCGTGTGGCATGTTCGTTTTTGGGTGCAATTTGTGGTGGCCCCTGTGCGGCCCATTTGCGTGTGCTTGTGCGTGTTTGTGCATTGTTTGTGCTTGGTTGCGTGTGCGTGTGTGTGTGCATGTTTGTGTGTGCGTTGTTCGGTGTGTGTTTGATGGTTCTTTTCGATGTGTTATTTATTGTTTTTGGTGCTTGTGCATGTTGGGTGTTGCTGTGGCAATGTCTGTGTTTGTGTGCTTGTCTGTTGTTCTTGCTCGATGTGCACATTGTGCGGTTCGTTCTATGTGTTCATGTGTGCGTACGTGTGTGTGTGTGTGCATTCCTCTTCTTGGTGTGTAACATGCATGCGTGCGCATGCGTTGCCGTTGCGTTCGGAAGCGTACATGTGGTTGTGTGTGTGCATCTATGTGCGCGTGCGTGCAATGCATTTGCTTGCAATGTGCAGGTGTGTTTGTTTGTTCATGTTAATGCCTTCGTGTTGTTATGTGTTGTGTATGATTGAGTGCGTGGGAGCATTTGTGTACATGTATTTGTGTGTGCATTCTTGGGCATGTGGTGTGTGTGTGTGAGTGTGCTCAGGCACGTATGTGGGTTGCCTCCTCCCTTTGTCATGGAATGTCATAGCTCTTGTTCATCTTCTTGTGTGTGTGTGTGCGCGCACGCGTGTAAGTCTGCGTGTGCGTGTGCGTGTGTGTGTGTGTATTTGTTTGTGTGTTTGTTTGTTTGTGTTCATGTTGCATGTGCATGTGTATTTGCATGTGCGTGTGTACCCGTGGTTTGTGGGTTGAATTTCATGTGTGTTTGTGCGTGCACATGCGTGTGTGTGCATGTGTGTGAGTGTGTGCTTTTGTGCGCGTGTGCGTGAGTTTTTGTGTGTGTGTGTGCGTGCACGTGTGTACACATGTGTCTGTGTGTCTGTGTGTGCATGTGTGTGTGTGCGTGCATGTGTGCATGCGTGTATGTGTGTGCGTGCATGCATGCATTTGTGCATGTGTGCATCTTTGCTTACATGTGTGTGTGTGTGTGCATGGGTGCACTCATGACGAGGCATGCTTGCGTGTAGTGGTGTGTATGTGTGTGTGGGTGCGTGTGTGGTTACGTGCTTGTGTCTATGCGTGCGTGCGTGCACGTACGTTTATGCCTGTGTGCGTGTATGTTCGTGCCTGCGTGCGTAAGTTTGTGTGTGCATGTGTGTGTGTGTGTGTGTGTGTGCGTGCATGTGTGCAACGACGTGCATGTGTGTGTGAGTGATTATGTGCATGTGTGTATGTTTGTGTGTGTGTGCATGCGTCTGTGCATGCATGTGTGCACGCATGTGTCCGTGTGTGTGCGTGTGCATGTGCATGTGTTTGTGTCTGCGTGCATGCATCTGTGTGAGTGTGCGTCTGTGTTGTGTTTTTTTACGTGTGTGCATGTGTGTGTGTTTGCACGTGTGCGCGTGTGTGTTTGCACGTTTTTGTGTATGTGTGCGCGTGGGTGCGTGAGCGTGTGTGTGAATGTGCATGTGCACGTGCACGTGAGTGGGTGCGTGTATGGGCGTGTGTGGGCGTGTGTTTATGCATGCATGTGTGTGTGTGGCGTGTGCGTGCGTGAGCATCTGTGTGAGTGTGCGTGTGTACGTGTACTCGTGCGGCATGTGTGTGTTATCAAAAATGTGCCCTAGCTCATTTTTTGTGGCTAACTCCTTGTGTTCTTGCCTCTCTTGTGCCTCAGTCCACTTTTTTTTATTTTAAGGCACTCAAGGCTTTCTGGAAATGGCACCATCAGATAGAGCTCTCTCTCAGCGTTCCAGAATGGTAAACTTTGCCTCCTAACTCCTTATATTTTTCAAGTTATGGCTCGGCGGAGTTTTTGTGGAAATTTTTCTCATTTGAGGGCTGCAGCCAATAGGAAGCTGCCACGTGGCATCCGACCAGCGGAGCGCGGGGAATTTTTGAAAAAAATTCCAAAGACAAAAAAGAGGTAAAATTTGAAAAATTTTCCCGCCGATCCCTTTTTGGGCCATTTTTGCCCTAAATCTTCAAATGATCATATCTTTTGATCCAGAGCTCGGATTTTTGCATTCTTTATATCATTGGAAAGCTGTTAAAATTATCTACATGATTCCATAGTCAATTTCTAATTTTGGTTCAGTTTGGAGAGATAAAATTCAAAAACTATTCTGGTACGTGTCTATGGCTAGAAATGACATTTCAACAACCAAATTTAATACAGAATGGGTCGCATTCTTCTCCAATATGGTCAAAAATGATAGGGTATGGGTTTGTAAGGTCCTCCATGCTGTTTTAATGCATTTTCCATCAATGAGGAATGGGCTCCCACGTTTTTTACGTTTTCTCTCTCCTGGGCTCGACCCATGCACTGTAAAAGCCAGATTTGGCTCATTTCTTCAGGGTTGAACACTTTTTGGCATTGCAAACTTCTTCTTTCACCTCCAGCAAGTGATAGTTGTAAGAATCAACCTTTTCACAATTTGTAACAGGTTTATACCTCTTTGATGGTGGAATGCAAGAGATTTTTACATGGAATTGACAGTGCAAACTCTGTGAATGCTTTCAATCCTCTGTTTGTATTGTTCTACTTCATTTTAAGACCTCTAATTACATCTATCAGCTTGTATATGTTTTCCCTTGTTGCATTTCATGAATTCGTGTCTATTTACATGGCAAAAAATGTTTTACCACTCCTTTTGGTGCATCACCATCTTTAGTTTAGTTTCATTTTTGCATTTTTATCCCTGTCTCCTTGCAATCTAGGGTAGAATTAGGATTAGAACCTTTGTAGTTGTGCAAAATATAGATCTAAATCAGAGGAGTTTGAGGAACCAGCCTCTATTCTGGAGATTCCTCTCTCATTTTCACAAGTCCCACACTTGGAGAGAGGTTTCCATGTTGTGCAATCACACTGGATGCTCTAAACATCATTTAGAACCTTGATTTGCATCCAAGGGTGTTGTTGATTTGCAACAATAGTTTTGGCATGCCCGGTGGGACCTTAGAGGTCTTCTACTTCATCTTTTGCAGGTTGGTGTGCATCTGCTGCAATTTTCTTACTTGAAAAGAGCTATAATTTTCATATCTGACGACTCCAAAGGGGAAGAATCAACTGGTTTCAGCAGTGCAGGCCTAAAAAACTCATGAGAAGAATCACTACAAGGTCAAGAGCTGGAGAAGAAGAGGTGCTGTTTGAATATCTGCAGTTATCTCCAAGAGTAGGGAAAAGTGGAAGAAGGATTCAAAGGTCTCCATCTCCACCAAACAGAACTCTCTCAACTCCTCCACCTGGTAGGCCTTTCATTCAGTCCAACAAGGGTTTTTAAGATCCAATTGAGAATGGCACAAAACCACCCCTATGTCAACTTCACAGGCAGCAGCCCACTTGCCCAAAATGCACAACATCCAATTGGCTATTGCAGCCTTCCAAGAGCAAGGGTGTTCATACAATCACAGGAGAATCAGATGCAAGACTACTCCAGGTGATCATGTTAGAGGAAATCCAAAAGATGGAGTTAACCTTTGTGCAATTCAGGGCTGAACCATCAAATGAAAGCATTTGGAAGTGGCTGTCAAGTTGCTGGAGCATCTTCATGTCCAAGGGTGAAAGCATTGTCCCAATGGCATTAGAAGCCCTCAAGAGAAGCTGGTTCTATCACAAATTAGCAATCAGCTGTGTATAGCACTGCATGAGCAATTTGGAGAGAAGGGAGACAGACTTGTCTCTTTTGGAGCAACTGAACAACCTTGTCAACGGGTAGAGCTCACCAATGAACAGCTGACCGATTTCAACTTCAGATTTCAAAATACTATGGGATCTTAGTAGTGTCCAGTTGGCAACTCTAGGCCAACAGCAGTCCCAAGTGTTCTTTTCTCTATTATCTCAAAGCTCTAAATTCTTCCACCTCATTTCTATGTTGATTCAGTCCTTTGGGATTCGCATAACAGTCATCCCCTATGGCTTCTAGCATTGCCATTAGGGCTGAAACACCTGTTTGATCCAAGCTGAAACAACTAGGTTTTACCTCCTAGACCTCCACAAAAAATTGCAAAAATCAGTCATGAAAGACAACAAGTTTAGAGAAGCCCAAATACCAGGATCAAGAAATTCTAATTTGGCTCCTTCTCCCACTCCTAGAAATCAGAGTTCAAATGAAGCTTCTACTTCATGCTCCAAGTGAAACCTTCAGAATGAGCTTGGAGAAGTACATGAAGCAAATGGTGGTCAAAACCTGATTTTGTTGCAGCATGAAGATGGTTACTCTCAAAAGGCAGTTACAGATCAGCAAGGTCAATTATACCTTCTTACCATAGTGTCCAAGCTGGCAGCCTATTTGACAGGAAATGCTGATACCAATTCAAATTACAGACCTCCTAATCATGAGCTGCAAATGTAAGATCAAGGACAAGGCTGCTCTAAATGCCAATAGACCATTTCAGCCCTATAATCCAGTTTTGGGGGACTTATCTGTAGATCCTAAGGCATTGGTGCACAATAGAAAACAACGTTGCTCAATAGTATGAACCTTCAGTTCTTCTCTCCACTGCAATGAACCTCATAACTCAAGTCTATAGTGCTTCAATGAAGTGCTTTGATCCCTCAAGCATTAATGCTGGAGGATGACAAGAAACCATGGTGGGGAGGGTGCAGGGAAGTCAAGGAGAACAACCATGGGACAAGTTGAACATTTCCAACAATAATCAGCCCCAAATGAGGCAGTTTAATTGTCTAAACTGGCAAGCAGAAGATTTATGATGAAGCATGAATCCGGTTGAGTTTCTCACCAGGTGTCTACTTTCATCATCCATCTTCCAAACACAAGAGCCTGCTGTCATGGAGGAGAGTATTCATTTGCAACAGCCTGCATCTTATAGAAGCTCTTTGGAACAAAGATTGGAAGATTTTAATCTTTCATGTCCTTCATTGGAGGAAGAGAAAGGGCAGAAGGGTTCTACCATTGCTTCCACACCATCCATTCAAGGTCTACAAGAGAACTCCATTATTGGAGTTGAAAATCAGAATTATGGGCATACTCAATGGATCAGACCTTTCCCAATCAAGTATTTGGCTTTATTGGAGCCAAAGGAGAAGCCATCAACCAGTCATCCTTGCTTCTAAGCATGAGGATGATTTGCAAAGTTCCAAGGATCAGCTATCATACTCTCCAATGAACAAATGCAGAGCAACTAGAAAGAGGTATTGGATTTGTTTTTAGTTGACACCCTTGCTAATTTGGGTAGAAGACAAGCTTCTTGTTGATTTTCCCACTCATCCAATCAGCCATACTCAGCTCCAAATCATTTGCATGGCTACCAATTTTGAAGAAAGGAAGCTATTTTACACAACCTAGTTACAGGGTTCATTTAGCTCACCTTTGCTTCTAGTTAGAGTAGAGTAGGTAGGTTTGCTTTCAGTAGAAGAATTGCTTGTGCACACTCTGCATGTCCCATTTGGAGCATGTATGATTTTCACTTTGTACATAGTTTTGGTGCTGCTAGTTTCGCTCTTGCACATTTCATTTTGATGGCATTTTGGTGGGAACAACTCCATGTCCAGTGGGATTCAAGTGGTTCAGAGGGAAGTTTTCAAAGTTCAGATCAATTTTCAGGCTACTACTCATGACTCCATGCCCAATGGATTGCTTTAGCCTACTAATCATTCATCCAGCAGGTAGATGACCCCTTTGAGTCGCAAAAATTGTTATCCAAATGTGCCCCCTGCTCATTTTGTGGCTAACTCCCTTTCATTCTTTCCTTCTATTGTGCCTCAGTCATAAAATTTTACTTTTTAGGCACTCAAAACCTTCTGGAAATGGCACCATTGGATAGAGCTCTTTCTCATCTTTCCAGAAAGGTAAATTTTTCCTCCTAACTCCACGTATTTTTCAAGTTATGGCTCAACAGATTTTTGGTGGGAAATTTTCCCTAGAAGGCCCGCAGCCAATCAGGAGCTGTCACGTGTCCAAGGGCGAAAAAAAACCAAGCGATTCGAAGGAAAAAAATGATTAGGAAGGGCCAGCGCCCAATCAGAATGTGCCATGTGGCACCTGGAGTGGTAGAGCGTGGGGAAAATTTGAAAAATGTTCGAAAGACCAAACGGGTAAAAATTCAAACTTTTTGCCCGTCGATCCGATTTTGGCCTATTTTTGCCCGAAAACTTCAAATCGCCATAACTTTTGATCTAGAGCTCATATTTTCACGTTCTTTATATCAATGGAAAGCTGGTTAAATGGTCTTCAAGATTCCATCGTCAATTTTGAATTTTGGTTAAGTTTGAAGGGAGAAAATGAAAAACTCTTCTGGTACGTGCCCATGGACAGAACTGACGTTTTCAACAACCAATTTTAATGTAAAATGGGTCGCATTCTTCTCCAACATGGTCAAAAATGTCAGAGGCATGGGTTTGTAAGGACCTCCATGCTATTTTTAATGCATTTTGGTCAATGAAGAATGGGCTCCCACATTTTTTCACGTTTTCTCTCTCCTGGGCTCGACCCATGCACTGTAAAAGCCAGATTTGGCTCATTTTTCAAAGGGTGGAACACTTTTTTTGCATTGAACAAGCTTCTGTTTTCACCTTCAGCAAGTGATTTTAGAAGTACCAGACCTTCCATGGATTGTAACAGGCCTTTTTTGCCTCTTTGGTGTTGGAATACAAGGATTTTGATGTTGAAAATCACAATGCAGGCTCTATGAATGCTTTTAGTCTTTTGTATGTGTTGTTTACTTCATTTCAAACCCTTGTTTACAACTTATCAACATGTGCGTGATGTTTTATGTTCCAATTTCTGAATTTGTGTCAATTTTCATGAGCAAGAAGTGCTCACCACTCCTTTTGGTGTATCGCCCTTATTAGTTTAGTTTCAATTTTTGCATTTCTTATCCCTGTGTCTCCTTGATTCAAATCTGTAATTGTGCAATTAACAGATCTGATCAGAATTGAGGATCTAGAACCTCTGTTTCAAGTTGTGCCTGAAAATCAATAGATCTCCAATCAGAGGAGTTTGAGGAACCAACCTCTAATCTGGAGATTCCTCTCTCATTTTACAAGTCCCACACTTGGAGAGAGGTTTCAATGTTGTGCAATCACACTGGATGCCTGAAACATCAACTTAGAAACCTTGATTTGCATCCAGGGGTGCTGCTGATTTGCAACAACAAGACCTTGGCCCACCCAATGGGCCCTTGCTTGTCAAAAGGGACTTCATAGCCAAAGTTGATGTGATATCTGTCTACTGATTTTACACATGCTGTTAAATCGAGGTATGAAACTTACATCAGGTCTGAACCTATTACAAACTTCTACATTGTGCCTTACACTCCAAGTCAAATCAAAGCCAATTGTTTTAGCATTTGTAGAAGTACCAAAAACTTCACTGAGAAGATATGACACCAAGGTTGGCAGCAGAGCTAACTTTCTTAGATTTGAAGAACAAGGTACATGCTTTTGATCCTATATCCAGTGGAAGAATCTTCAAGTTATGGGTACTATTGCAAAGTTTTGGTGAGGAAATCAGCCTATTCCTCCATCACCAAGGCCAAACGCATGAACTCTCTCAACTGAGCTGTCCACCTGGTAGTTGTTTTTTGATGCGATCACGGAATCAACAAGGTGCTGAAGGTGGAGCTTAAAATGGTCATGGAAGGAGACCCACTATGTCAATTTGCAGCAGCCTGCAGTGCCATAGAAGCTCTCAGAGTGCACAAAATCAAGATGGGGAATTGCATTTGAAAACATGTTCCAAGTACTTCAATGGAAGAGAAAGGGCAGAAGTTTTTGCCTGCCAATCTGATTTTCCACCACCATAACATTGCCCTAAAGACTTCAAATTTCCATAACTTTGAGTTCCAGAGCTCAGAATTCATGTTTTTTATATCAATGGATGAAATTCTCTACAAGATTACCATTGTCAAATTAGCAATTTTGCTTCATTTGAGCCAAAGGAGAAGCCAAAACCAATGCTTGTTCTAGCATGAGCCCATGAGCTGCAAAGTTCCAAGGATCACGTTTCATAACCAATTTTAATGCAGAAATGGGTAGCACTTAAAAGAGGCAATTTGGAGAGAAGGTTGACAACTTGCTAATTTGGGTTAGAAGGACCTCCATCTGTTTTTAATGATTTTCCACAATGAATCAGCTGAATGACTCAGCTCCATGATTTCATTTGACATGGCTTCTCAATTCTGAAGTGGAAGCTCATTTTGCCAACAGTAGCAAGGTGCATTTGGCTCACCTTTGCTTCAAAGATCTACACATTTATGATATTTCTAGCTTTATTTTCAGTCAAAGAAGTGATTTTGCACAACTTTATCCATTTGGACCTTATGATTTTCATTGTAACAGGTTTTGGTGCTGAAAATGGTTTGGTCTTGCAAGTTTGGCAAACTGGCATTTTGATGGTGGGACAAATCCCATGTCCAGTGGATTCAAGTGGTTCAGAGGGAAGTTTGCAAAGTTTAGATCAAGCACCTAATTTCAGGCTCCTTCTCATGACTCCATGCCCAATTGGATTACTTCAAGTGAAGCTTCAAAATCTTCATTCATCTTAGATCAACCTGTGCATGATGTCTTCATGTTGCAATTGTTATCTAAATGTTGTCAGTTTGCATGAACATTGAAGGCTCAACTCCCTGGTGTTCACTTTCCTCTATTAGTGCCTCTGTTTCAAAATTTTTGCACCTTCCTTATCCTAGGCTCTCAAACTTTTAGCCAAACAGGATCTGAGCCATACTGCAACCTACAAAGGTATAGACCTCCTAATCCAGCTGCAGTTTGTAAATCTCAGCAAGGCCTAATCTTGCCAAAAGACCATTTCAGCCTTATAAGTCCACATGCCATATCAGAGACCTCTAAGTGCATTGGTGCCAACACAAAACAACGTTGCTCTAGGAGTATGATTGGTGTTTTCCATACAAATGAACCTCATAACCAATCTATGTGCTTCAATGGTGCTTTGAATCAAGCATTAATGGTGACAACTACTAGTGTGGAGGGTGAGGGCAATCAAGGAAACAACCAACAACAAGAAACATTCCAACAGCAATCAGCCCCAAATGACACCACATTGGTAAACTGGCAAACAGAAGATTTCTGTGGCATGAATCAAACAGTCTCTCAAGGTGTTGTAGCCAACACAAGGTCAAAAAGAAGGAGTTTGGGTGAAGAACAGTCATTAGCTCCAACCAATCCACAACCTTTTATGGCTCCACAAATGGTTGGCAAACAAAATCCAGTTTCAAATGCACAAGGGCAGCCAAGAACAACTCCTAGACCAACTCAAATACCAGTTGTTGCTGCCCACATGCAAGGAGTGAATGTACCAACCAAGGGACAACAAAGAGATCCTTCATCACCATTTAGTATCATTGATCAGATGAAGAAGACAAATGTAAATATATCAATGTGGGAATCCCTATCTATCCCAGGCCAGAGAGATTTGCTATAAGATGCCATGAAGGACTGGCTAACTTCGAATCAAAAAGTTCAGATGCAAGAGAAAGTGCTCACAAATGCTACCCAACCCGAAGGGAATCATGGAGGACAACAAGGTAAAATGTTGAAGCCCCCTCCTTTTATGTTTCATTAATCATTGGAAATCAGTTGGTGCACAATTGCATGATTGATTCTGGGGCAAGTAGCTCAGTGATGCCCAAACAAATAGCTGATCAGCTAGGACTTCAATATGAAACCATATCCAAAGGAGTAGTGCAGTTGGATGGGACAGCAGTAACAACAGTTGGAGTGATTAGAAACTTGAGTCTTACCTTGCATGCATGTCCAAATGTTGTTGTTTTACAAGATGTATCAGTTATAGACCTTCCACCACTCTTTTCCCTATGCTTGTTAAGGGATTTCACAGCCAAGATTGGAGGATATTTGTCTGCTGATTGGTCACACATGCTGTTCAGAATGAGGTATGGAACCAAAGCTACAATCAGGTCTGAACCTATTGCAAACTTCCACATTGAGCCCTACACTCCAAGTCAGATCAATGCCAATTGTTCGGCATTTGATCAAGAAGATCACCCAAGCACTGATGAAGCTGACACCAAGGTTGGAAGCATCCCAGATCTAACTCTTGATGAATGGGAAAACAAGGTGCATGCTTTTGATCCTTATCAAGAAGTAGAAGAATCTGAGCTAGGGGTCTATTGCATACATCAAGAAGATCAACCCATTCCTAGCATCACCAAGCCAAACCACAAGGATGACAATGAGGTATGGCAGCTATTTTTTGATGGATCAAGGAGTAGACAAGGTGCAGGAGGTGGAGCCATGCTTATTTCACCTCAAGGAGTAAAGTACTATTCAACTTTTAGATTTCAGTTTGCATGCTCCAATAACACTGCTGAATATGAAGCCTTGGTGCAAGGGATGCATTGGGTAATAAAGAGAGGAATAAAGAACTTGCAAGTCTTTGGTGACAGTGAATTGATTGTAAACCAGGTCAAGGGGCAGCATGCTGTCAAGAATGATCTACTCAAGTGCTACAAGAACAGGGTGTGGGACCTCATTGAAGATTTTGAGGGTTTTGGCATCAAATCCATTCCTAGGAAAGAGAACCAAGCTGCTGACAGGCTTGCAGTAGTTGGGGCAGCCTTTGACATTGTGGAAAGCATTCAAAAAGACAAGGTACAGCCAAACATCCATGTGATTATGAGGCCTTCAGTTCCGGATAACAATGTAAGTTGGCAAGTGTTTGAAGAATGACCAGCAAATCATCCATTTCTTGTAAGAAGAAGCTGAGTTCTCAGCTAAAAATTAGGAAAAATTGGAACAACAGTATGGTGACCAAGTGGTACAGTTGAGAACTAACAAGCTGCCCAAGGGACTTATCACTTTGGAGTCCATTTTCAATCCCAATGATCAGTTTAGGAAAGAGAAAGCAAACATTCAGGTCAAGAGAGAAGATTCAGTATCCATCTTGGTGGAAGAGAACAAACCATTGCAAATTGGAAAGATGACAACTGAACAAGAAAGGTATGAGTTCATACAGCTGTGTCAAGAGTTCCCTGATGTGTTTGCTTGGAGCTACGAAGATTTGAAAGGTTTCAATCCCAAGTTAGCTCAGCACACCATTGAGTTGGATCCAAATACTAAGCCCATCAGGCAGAAACAAAGGCCAGTCAATCCACACATGGAACCTCTCATGAGGAAGGAATTGAACAAGTTGATTGAGTCAAGAATCATATTCCCAATCAAGCATTCTAGTTGGGTTGCCAACTTGGTTCCAGTCAGAAAGAAGAGTGGAGAGATCAGATTGTGTGTTGACTTCAGAGACTTGAATAGAGCATCTCTCAAGGACCATTACCCACTCCCTTCCATGGAGAAAATCTTGCAAGTTGTGGCTAGCTCCGAGAGGTTTTCACTACTTGATGGCTACTCAGGCTACAATCAGATTATGGTGAAGGAAGAAGACCAGTTCAAGACAGCCTTCACAACCAAATGGGGAACTTATGCATACAGGAAAATGCCATTTGGGCTGTCCAACGCTGGTGCTACTTTCCAAAGAGCAATGGACATGGCGTTCAAAGATTTGATTAACAACGTGGTGCTGATTTACCTTGATGATATCACTATTTTTTCAATAAATGCAGCAGACCATCTCTCTCATTTGAGACAAGTTTTCACGAGGTGCAGGAGATTTGAAGTGTCTTTGAATCCTAAGAAGTGTATCTTTCTTGCACATGAAGGAAAGCTCCTTGGCCATATTTTCTCCAAAGAAGGATTAGAAATTGATCTAGAGAGGGTTGAAGCCATAAGAGCACTACCATTGCCAAGCCACAAGAAAGCCCTTCAGAGTTTCTTGGGGAGGATAAACTTTGTTTGGAGGTTTGTCCCAGATTTTGTAGCCCTTGTCAAGCCCATCACCAAAATGTTAAAGAAGAGCATAGCTTTCAAGTGGACAACAGAAGGCAAGGAGAGTTTTGAAGCAATCAAAGAAGCCATTTCTCAAGCACCAACTCTCATCAACCCAGACTTCTCCAAGGATTTCATCTCTATGCATTTGGAGGTAATGACACTATTTCTGCCATTTTGGTACAGCAGAACAAGGATAATGATGAGCAGCCAATTGCCTTCTTCAGCCAGAGCCTAGATGACTATGAGGTGAAGTACTCTTTTATTTAGAAGCATGTGCTGGTAGTAATCAGAAGCTTGAAGAAATTCAAGCATTTAGTCTCGAACAACAAGGTCCAGTTGCTGGTCTCACATGCTGGGGTTAAGGACTTCCTCCTCAACAAATATTTGAATGAGAAAAGGGCAGGTTGGATCACCCGTGTCATGGAGTATGACATTGAGATCAAAATCACCAAGCTGGTAAGAGGAAAAGGATTGTGTGAGAAGCTGGTTTTGGGGAAGAAAAAAGAAGCATGCAATGAAGGAGAGGCTGTTTTGACAGTTCAAGACAGCCATGAGCCATGTGGCACTCAAGAAGAAAACAATGCTGCCCCCACTCCTTGCTGGACCCAAGGTATAATGCACTTCCTAAGCACATGCCTATGCCCTCTGGAGATGAACAAGACCCAAAGAAGACACTTCAGATTGCAGGCTGTCCCATATGCCATTGTTGATGGAGTTTTGTTCAAGAAAGATGTGAATGGAGTGCTGCTGAGATGCATTAGCACAAATCAGATTCAGAGGGTATTGGAAGAGTTCCATGGTGGACCAGCTGGTGGTCATTTTGCACCAAGAGTGACAGCTCTAAAAATCATGAAGGCTGGTTATTATTGGCCTAAAATTTTTAGTGATTGCTATGCATGGATAAAGAGGTGTAAGAATTGTGCATTCTTCACAGGAAAAGAGAGACTTGCTACCCTTCCATTGCATCCAATCTCAGTTGACCAGCCATTCATGCAATGGGGTTTGGACTTCATTGGAGTCATTAATCCCAATTCAAGTCAAGGGCACAAATGGATTTTGACAGCCACAGACTACTTCACCAAGTGGACTGAAGCAGTAGCACTCAAAGAGGCAAATGAGTCCAGCATCTTAGACTTTTATGAGGGGATAACAACCAGATTTGGTATACCTGCTACAATAATCTCAGATAATGCATTGGCATTCATTGGATCCAAGGTGACTGAGTGGGCTGTCAAGAATGGGATCTACCTAAGCACTTCATCAAACTATTACCCTCAAGGTAATGGCCAGGCTGAGTCTACAAACAAGAACTTGTTGAGGATCATTAGGAGGAATCTTGATGAGAATCAGAGGTCTTGGCATACCAAACTGAAATCAGCCTTATGGGCTAATAGGATAACTCCCAAGAGATCCACAGGTAACTCTCCATTCAGGCTTGTTTATGGAAGAGAGGCAATCTTGCCCATGTCACTTGAGTTGCCAACATTGGAACTCATGAAGCGGTTAGAGTTGCTAGAGTTTGGGCCCATGGAGGTGAGATATGCAGAGTTGATGGAGTTCCAAGAGATCAGAGATCAGGCATCCCAAGCAATGGAGAAGGATCAAGCTTTGATCAAGAAGACCTTTGATAGGAAGGCCAAGAGTAGATCTTTCCAAGTTGGAGATCTAGTGTTAAAATGGGATGCAGATAGAGTAAAACCAGGAAGGCATTCAAAATTTGATGCCATTTGGAGTGGCCCATACATGGTCATGAAGTGCAAGAACAACAATGCTTTCCAATTGGCCTCATTGGATGGTGAAGAACTGCAGATTCCATTCAATGGAATCTATCTAAAGCATTGCTTCTAGAGGGAAATTTACCACCTTGTAAATATTAGATTAGATTTCCATTCCTCCAAGTGCTTGTGCACATTTTTTGCTATAGGTTAGTTTTGCTTTCCCTAAGTGCTTTGGCACAACTTGATGTCCATGGAGATGTTTTGCAGTCCTTGCTTCCATCAGGTGATATTCCATCTTCCTCCTTGCACATTCTAAGTCAGTTGGGGTTCTAACATAGAATATTTGATGCTCCATGCCCAATGGACTACTTCAGGCTACTGGTATTTTCATCTAGCAGGTAGATGACCCCTCCGAGTCGTAAAAATTGTTATCCCAAATGTGCCCCCTGCTCATTTTGTGGCTAACTCCTTTACATCTTTCCTTCTCTTGTGCCTCAGTCTCAAATTTTTTATTTTTAGGAACTCAAATATTTCTAAAAATGGCACCATTAGATAGAGCTCTTTCTCAGCTTTCCAGAAAGGTAAAGTTTTCCTCCTAACTCCACGTATTTTTCAAGTTATGGCTCAGAGGAGTTTTCGTGGGAAATTTTCCCCTAGAAGGCCCACAGCCAATCAGGAGCTGCCACGTGTCCAAGGGAAAAAAACACCAAGTGACCTGAAGGAAAAAATGGTCAGGAAGGGCCCACGCCTAATCAAAATGTGCCATGTGGCACCTGGAGTGGTGGAGCACAGGGAAAATTTGAAAAATGTTCCAAAGACCAAATGGGTAAAAATTCAAACTTTTTGCCCACCGATCCGATTTTGCCCTGTTTTTGCCCTAAAACTTCAAATTGCCATAACTTTCGATCCAGATCTCGTATTTTCACGTTCTTTATATCAATGTAAAGCTGGTGAAATTATCTACATGATTCCTAGGTCAATATTGAATTTTGGTTCAGTTTAGAGGGAGAAAATAAAAAAACACTTCTAGTATGCGCCCATGGACAGAATTGACGTTTCAACAACCAATTTTAATGCCGAAATGGGTTGCATTCTTCTCCAGCATGGTCAAAAATGTCAGGGATGGGTTTGTTAGGTCACCCATGCTATTTTTAATGTATTTTGGTCAATGAGGAATGGCTCCTACATTTTTTCACGTTTTCTCTCTCCTGGGTTCGACCCATGTACTGTAAAAAGCCAGATTTGGCTCATTTTTCAAAGGGGGAACACTTTTTTTGCACAGCAAGCTTCTATTTTCATCTTCGGCAAGTGATTTTAGAAGTACCAGACCTTCCAAGGATTGCAATAGGCCTTTTTTGCCTCTTTGGTGTTGGAATGCAAGGAGTTTGATGTTGAAAATCACAATGCAGGCTCTGTGAATGCTTTCAGTCCTTTGCATGTGTTGTTTGTACTTCATTTCAAACCTTTGATTATAGCTCATCAACCTGTGCATGATGTTTTATGCTGCAATTTCTGAATTTGTGTCTATTTACATGAGCAAAAATGTTCACCACTCCTTTGGTGCATCACCATCATTAGTTTAGTTTCAATTTTTGCATTTCTTATCCCTATCTCATTGCAATCTAGGATAAAATTAGGATCTGAACCTCTGCAGTTGTGCAAATAATAGATCTAATCAAAGGATTTTGAGGAACCAGACTCTAATCTAGAGATTCCTCTCTCATTTTATAAGTCCCACACTTGGAGAGAGGTTTCCATGTTATGCAATCACACTGGATGCCTGAAATATCAACTTAGAACCCTGATTTTCATCTAGGGGTGCTGCTGATTTGCAACAACAACAAGTGTTTGAGAATGACCAACAAATCATCCATTTCTTGCAGAAGAAGCCGAGTTCTCAGCTAAGAATCAAGAAAAATTAGAACAGCAGTATGGTGACCAAGTGGTATAGTTGAGAACTAATAAGCTGCCTAAGGGACTTATAATTTTGGAGTCCATTTTTAATCCCAATGATCAGTTTAGAAAGGAGAAAGCAAACATTCAGGTCAAGAGAGAGGATTCAGTATCCATCTTGGTAGAAGAGAACAAACCATTACAAATTGGAAAGATGAAAACTGATCAAGAAAGGTATGAGTTCATACAGCTACGTGCAAGAGTTCCCTGATGTGTTTGCATGGAGCTATGAAGATTTGAAAGGTTTTAATCCCAACTTAGCTCAGCATACCATTGAATTGGATTCAAATACAGCCTGTCAGGTAGAAATAAAGACCAGTCAATCCACACATGGAGCCTCTCATGAGGAAAGAATTAGACAAGTTGATTGAATCAAGAATCATATTCCCAATCAAGCATTCTAGTTGGGTGTACCAACTTGTTCCAGTCAGAAAGAAGAGTGGAGAGATCAGATTGCGTGTTGATTTCAAAGACTTAAATAGAGCATCTCTCAAGGACCATTACCCACTCCCTTCCATGGAGAAAATCTTGCAAATTGTGGCTGGCTCCGAGAGGTTTTCACTACTTGATGGCTACTTCAGCTACAATAAGATTATTGTGAAGGAAGAAGACCAGTTCAAGACAGCTGTTATCCAAAATGTGCCCCAACTCATTTTTTGTGGCTAACTCCTTGTGTTCTTGCCTCTCTTGTGCCTCAGTCCACATTTTTTGATTTTAATGCACTCAAGGCTTTCTAGAAATAACACCATTAGATAGAGATCTTTCTCAACTTTCTAGAAAGGTAAATTTTTCCTCCTAACTCCACGTATTTTTCAAGTTATGGCTCATTGAAGTTTTGGTGGGAAATTTTCCCCTAGAAGGCCCGCAGCCAATCAGGAGTTGTCACGTGTCCAAGGGAAAAAAAAACAACAAGCGACCCGAAAGAAAAAATGGTCAGGAAGTGGCCCATGCCCAATCAGAACTTACCATGTGGCACCTGGAGTAGCGGAGCACGGGGAAAATTTGAAAAATGTTCCAAAGACCAAATGGGTAAAAATTCAAACTTTTTACCCGCCGATCCAATTTTGGCCTTTTTTTCCCTAAAACTTCAAATCGCCATAACTTTCGATCCAGAGCTCAGATTTTTGCATTCTTTATATAAATGGAAAGATGGTGAAATTATCTATAAGATTTGCATGGTCAATTTTGAATTTTGGTTCAGTTTGGAGAGAGAAAATTCAAAAACGGTTCTAGTACGTGTCCATGGCCAGAAATGACATTTCAACAACCAAATTTAATACATAATTGATCGCATTCTTCTCCAATATGGTAAAAAATGATAGGGTATGGGTTTATAAGGTCCTCCATACTTATTTTAATGCATTTTCCATTAATGAGGAATGGGCTCCCACATTTTTTAGGTTTTCTCTCTCCTGGGCTCGACCCATGCACTATAAAAGCCAGATTTGGCTCATTTCTTCAGGGTTGAACACTTTTTGGCATTGCAAACTTCTTCTTTCACCTCCATGTGCAAGTAATAGTTGTAAGAATCATACCTTTTTCACAGTTTGTAATAGGTTTATACCTCTTTGATGGTGGAATGCAAGAGATTTTTACATGGAATTTATAGTGCAAACTCTGTGAATGCTTTCAGTCCTCTATTTGTATTGTTTTACTTCATTTTAAGACCTCTAATTACATCTATCAGCTTGTGTATGGTTTCCCTTGTTGCATTTCATGAATTCGTACGTCTCTTTACATGGAAAAAAATGTTTCACCATTCCTTTTGGTGCATCACCATCTTTAATTTAGTTTCATTTTTGCATTTTTATCCCTATCTCCTTGCAATCTAGGGTAGAATTAGGATTACAACCTCTGTAGTTGTGCTAAATATAGACCTAAATCAGAGGAGTTTGAGGAACTAGCCTCTTTTGCATGGAGATTCCTCTCTCATTTTCACAAGTCCCACACTTGGAGAGAGGTTTCCATGTTGTGTAATCACACTGGATGCTCTAAACATCATTTAGAACCTGTGATGTGTGCGCGTCGCTTGTGTGGGTGCTGCTGATTTGTAAGTGTGATGTGTGCATGTGCGTGTGTGTGCACGTGTGTGCGTGTGCATGTGCATGGGCATGTGCGTGTGTGTGTGGGTGTGGGTGTGCGTGCATGCATGTGCATGTGCATGTGCGCATGTGTGTGTGTGTACATGTGTTTATGCATGTGCATGTGTGTGTGCGTGTGCGTGTGCGTGTTCACGTGTGTGTGTGTGTGCGTGTGTGGGTGTGTGTGTGTGTGCACTTGTGCATGTGTTCGTGTGTGTGTACATTTGTGCGTGTGCATGTGTCCTGTGCAGGTGCACACGCGTGTGTCTATTTACGTGTGCGTACGTGCATGCGTGCAAGTGTGTGTGTGTGCGTGCTTGTGTGAGTGTGTGTGCATGCGTGTGCCTGTGGGTGTACGTGTGTACGTGTTCGTGTGTGTTTGTGTGTGTGTGCATGTGACGTGTGCATGTGTATGTGTGTGTGCTTGTGCAGGTGTGTAATCAGGTTCATATGCGTGTGCTTGTTCGTGTGCACCTATTTGTGTGTGTGTGCCTACGTGTGTGCATGCATGCGTGCGTGTATGCATGTGCGTGTGTGCATGTCCGTGTCGTGTTTGCGTGCATGCGTGTGTGTGTATAAGTGCATGTCCAAGTCATCTCTATGGGTGTGCGTGTGTGCATGCGTGCGTGTGTGTGAAGTGGGCATGTGTAGATGTCGTGTGTGTGTGCACGTGTAATTACATGTGCATGTGTGTGTGCACGCATGTGCGTGTGTGTTCATGTGTGTGTGTCAGCCTGTGTGTGTGTGCGAGTGTGTGCATGTGTGTGCGTGTGCCTGTGCATGTGTATGTGTGAGTGCATTTGCGTGTGCGTGTGCGTGTGCATGTGCGTGTGGGTGTGGGTGTGCATGTGTGTGTGCATATGTGTGTGCATGTGTGTGTGCACGTGCGTGTGTGTGACTGCATGTGTGCGTGTGTGTGCATGTGTGAGCGTGTGCGTGTGCGCTATGCCTATGTGTGAGTGCATGTGCGTGCGTGTGCATGTGCATGTGTGTGTTCCTGTCCCTGTGCATACGTGGGCATGTTCATATGTGTGCTGTGCATGTGCATGTGCGTGTTCGCTGTGAGTGTGTGTGTGCATGTACGTGTGCATACGCATGCTGCAGTGTGCGTGTGCGTGTCTTTTTATGTGTATCAGTGTGTGTGTGAAGTGCATGTCCATGTGCTTGTGCGAGTGTGAGTGCATGTGCGTGTGTCGTGCATGTGTGTGTGCGTGTGCCTGTGCGTGTGTGTGCGTGTGTGTGTGTGTGTCCATGTGCGTGCGTGCATGCATGCGTGTATGTGTGCCTGTGCGTGTGTGTGCATGTGTGTGAGTGTGTGTTTGTGTTCCCATGCATATGAGTGTTTGTGTGTGTGTGTTTGTGTGCACGTGCGTCTGCGTGTGTGCATGTGTGCGTGCACGTGTGCATGCATGTGTGTGCGTGCGTGAATGTGTGTGTGTGTGCATTTGTGCTTGAGTGTGTTTGTGTGTGTATGTGCATACGTGCGTGAGAGCACGTGTAAGGGGGCATGCGTATGTGTGGCAGTGTGCGTGCCTGTGTGTGCGTGCGTGTTTGGTTACATGCTTATGTACGGGTTTGTGTGCACATACGTTCGTGCCTGTGTGTAATTTTTTACGTGCATGTGTGTGTGTGTGTGTGTGTGCACGTATGTGTGTGCATGTGTGGAACAATGTGCGTGTGTGTGACTAATAGTGTGCATGTGTTGTGTGTGTGTGTGTGTGCGTGTGTGTGTGTGGTTTTATGTGTGTGTGCTTGTGCGTGTGCGTGTGCATGTGTGTGCGTGTGTGTGTGTGTGCGGGCATGTGCATGTTCGTGTGCGTGTGCGTGTGCGTGTGCGTGTTCGTGTGCTTGTGCCTGTGCCTGTGTGTTTTCGTCTGCATCTGCATGTGTGTGAGTGTGTGCGTGTGCGTGTGTGTGTGCGTGTGTGTGTGCGTGTGCATGTGCGTGTGCGTGTGTGTGTGCGCATGCTCATTCGTGGGTGTGCATGCCTCCATGTGTGTGTGTGTCTGTGTGTGTGTTTGTACTTGTGTGTGCATGTGTGTGTGCATGTTTGTGCATGCACGGCCGCGCTCGTGTGTGTGTGCGTGTGTGTGCTTGTGTTTGTGCATGTGTGTGTGCGCGCGCGCGTGTGTGTGTGTCTGTCTGTGCGTGTGTGCACTTGTGTTTGCTTAAGTGTGTGCGTGTGTGTGTTTGTGTGTGTGTGTGTGCATGTGTGTGTGTGCACATGTGCGTGTGTGTTTGTGTGCATGTGCATGTGCGTGCACATGCATG
The DNA here is from genome assembly GCA_019776745.2 of Taxus chinensis. Taxonomy (NCBI): domain Eukaryota; kingdom Viridiplantae; phylum Streptophyta; class Pinopsida; order Cupressales; family Taxaceae; genus Taxus; species Taxus chinensis. The sequence goes on from CM034153.1 coordinate 396,484,821, forward strand.
TGTGTGTGTGTGTGCGTGTTTGTGTGTGTGCGCGTGTGCATGTGTGTTTGTGTGTGTGTGTGTGTGCATGTGCATGCGAGTGGGAAGGCGTGTGTGTGTCCATGCCTCCTTGCATGCATGTGTGCGTGCATGCGTGTGTGTGTGCGTTCGCATCTGCGCGGACATGTGCGTGTGCGCGCATGTGTGTGTGTGTGTGCGCGCGTGCGTGTGTGTATAGGCATGCGTGTGTGCACATGCGCACGCGTACATGCGTACTCTTGAGTGTGGGTGTGTGTGTGTGTGTGGATATGCGCAGACATGTATGTGTGTGCATGCATGTGTATAGGCATGTGTGTAAGTGCATGCGTACGTGTACTTGAGAGAGAGAGACAGAGAGAGAGAGAGTGTGTGTGTTCGTGTGTATTTTTGTGTGTGCGTGCACATGCGTGTGTGTGTGTATGAGCGCGTGTGTGTGAGCATGTGTGTGTGTGTGAGACAGTCCACGTGCATGTGCGTGCGTGCTTACGTGTGTGCATACTCCTACATGTGTGTGTGTGTGTGCTCGAGTGCGTGTGCGTGCATGTACCTGAGCGTGTGTAAGTGCGAACGCGCCCGTGTGTGTGTATGCATGTGCGCTCGTGTGTGTGTGTGTGTGTGCGCGCATGCGCATGTGTGTATGTGTGTGAGTGTGTGCTTGTGTGTGCGTGCGCGTGAGTGTATGTGTGTGTGTGTATTCGTGCGCATGTACGTGTGTACGTGTGCGTGTGCATGTGCATGTGTTTGTGCATGTGCATGTGTGTGTGCGTGTGTGCGTGTGTGTGTGCGTGTGTGTGTGCACGTGCGCGTGAGTGTGCTCGTTCTCGTGCTCATGTGCATGTCTGTGTGTGTGTGTGTGCGTGTGTGTGTGCATGTGTGTGGGTGTAGGTGCGTGTACTTTTGTGTGTGCACGTGTGCGTGTGCATGTGTGTGTGCGCGTGTGAGTGTGTGTGCGTGTGCTCATGCAGGTGCATGTGCATGTGTGCGTGTGCATGTGCATGTGTGTGTACGTGTGCATGTGCGGGTGAGCATGAGCGTGCTCGTGCTCATGCTCGTGGGCGTGCACTTGTGTGTGCATGTGTGCGTGTGTGTGTGTGTGTGTGCATGTGCGTGTGTGCATGTATGTACGCGTGCGTGCGTGCGTGAGTGCATGTGTGCGTTTTTGCATGTGTGCATGCCTTTGTCCGTGTGTGTGTGCATGCATGCATGCATGTGTGTGTGCATGTGCCTATGTCTGCATGTCTGTGTGTGTGTGTGTGTTTGTACATGTGTGTTTTTTTGTGTCTGTCAGCGTGTGTGTGTGCATGCGTGTGCGCGTGTGTGAGTGCGTACGTGTGCATGCGTGGGCATGTGTGCGTGTGTGCATGGGTGTGTGAGTACATGCGTGCATGTGCCTGTGCCTGTGCATCCATGTGTGCATGCGTGCGTGTGTGTGTGGGTGTGTGCGTGCATGTGTGGGCTTGCGTATGTGGGCTTGCATGTGTGTGCGTGCACTTTCGTGTGTATGTGTGTGTGCGCACGTGCACATGCTAAGTGTGTGCATGTGTGCATATGTTTTTGAGTGTGTGTGTGTGTGCGCGTGCGTGCATGCATGTGTGTGTGTGTGAGTGTGCATGTGCACGTGCGTGCGTGCGTGCGTAGTCGTGTGTGTGCGTGTGCGTGTGTGTGTCC
>CM034153.1:396494006-396501506 GCA_019776745.2 Taxus chinensis
CCGCTGCCTGAATTTCTCTAACGCCTCAGCTATGTCTCTGCCACGAGGGACTGACGTGTTGGCCGTAGACTACATCCAAAATCCAAGACATTTCTCCATCTCTTTATCAAACTCGACATGGGTATGATAATCTTTGTTTGGCTTCTTCAGATTGAAGAGAGCAGATTTCCTTCATGGAGATTGAGCTTTCCTTGAATAATCTTTGACATAAGCTCTGAATTGAGCTTTGAATTTCTTGCAAGGAAAGGGATACAAGAAGTTTCATCCTGAAGATGACAAGACTCTGAGAAAATTCTTGAAAGCTTCGGTGAAATTTGTTCCTGTTCCTAAAACTTGATCTTCATATTGATAGCAACAAAGCTGCAACCTAAACTCGGGAAGGAATTACGGAAAAAGGGATACACGTGCAGGGAATTAGGTTGCAAGGGCTCGAGAAAGGATAGCATGGAAACAATGTAAGAATTGCAAAGGTGGCTTGCTCGTTATATAGCCGTTGAGGAGAGAGAAGGGTGATCAATGCGCATTACATTCATATCTATCAGTTTGAAAAAACAGCATATTCGGGTAGAGCGGGAAAAACTAAGTATGAATGGCATTTGGTTCGCTTGGGACATGTGAGACGCGAATGCGCGAAACACGCGGCTCGGCCGATTCGGGTGAAACAGGGAGAAGACGCACAAATGCATTTTGGGACATTTGGGACGAAAACGCGCGAAGTACGCGGTTCGGGTGTTTCGGCCGAAAATGGAACAACTTGCACTTTTGACTTGGGACATTTGGGACGAAAAGCGAAGTACGCGGTTCGGGTGTTTCGGCCGAAAATGGAACAACTTGCACTTTTGACTTGGGACATTTGGGACAAAAAGTTCCGAAGTACGCGACTCGGGTATTTCGGCCGAAAATGGAACAAAAGGCCCGGTTGAAGTTTGGGACATTCGGGACGAAAACGCGCGAAGTACGCGGTTCGGGTGTTTCGGCCGAAAATCGGGGAATGACTTGCACTTTTGAATTTGGGACACTTGGGACGAAAAGTTCCGACGGGCCCGAAAATGGAACAACTTCGGGGATTTCGGCCGATCGGGGAACAGAACGCACTTCGGAACTTGGGACACGCGGGACAAAAATGTCCGACAGGCCCGAAATACATACAAAATGACCCAAAACTGCAGATTTTCTCAATTTCACGACTTCGGTACATTAGAGAAAACACTTAAACTCAAAATTTTCAAATTTTTACTTTCATAAGAGCAGGGAATTTTGAGTGGACAACAGCTGGCTCCTTCTGGGGATGACTTGGCATAAATTCAAGGAATGAGACAAGGCAAGAACTTAGATAAACTCAGGGAAGCAGACCAGTACCTTATCCATTGGGCAACGGAGTCAAAAACAGACCAATACAGAGGACAACACACCAAAATAGAAAAGGAAAGAAAAACAAAAACACTGTACAGAATATACAAAGGACTCCCTAATCACCTAGGACTTGAACAACTTGAGATACTGCCCACTATAAGGAAGTGGGAGAGAAGAACCATCCATGTAATCAAGATAAAAGGAATTCTCACCAGCAAAGTGTCTGATCTTGAAAGGTCCGAGCCACAGGGAATCAAACTTTCCATGGCTGCCACGAGGTTCATGTCTTTTGTCCCATAACAACACGGTGTCTCTAACTTGGAAATCTCTGAACCTAGCTTTCTTGTCAAACAGGACCTTTACCTTCTGCTGGTGAACAGATATCCTATCATCAACCATCAATCTGTCCTCATTCAGTTTGTGCAGGTACATAATTCTCTTGTCCAAAGCATCTCTGAAACTAGTATCTTCAATGGCCTTCATTAGGTGCAAGGCTGGCAGTTCCACTGTCACTGGCAATTGAGCTTCTACTCCATATACCACTTGAAAAGGAGACATTCCAATAGCTCTCTTTGGTGTAATCCTGTCTGCCCAAAGAGCATCATAGAGCTTCTTGTGCCAGTTTCATTGAGACTCATTTACTAACTTTCTTATAATAGTCACCAAATTTTTGTTAGTGGATTCTGCTTGCCCATTGCCCTGAGGGTAGTAATCTGAAGAGTGAGCCAAAGAAATGCCATACCCATAGCAGAAGTCCATTATCTCAGCTGAAGAGAAATTCGAGGCATTATCTGTTACAATCTTGTTAGGTACACCATACCTTACCAAGATGTTCTCTTTGATGAAGCTGCATACCACTTCAGAAGTAGTGCTCTTAACTGGAATAGCTTCCACCCATTTGGTGAAGTAGTCCATGGCAGTTAGTACATGAGTGTGACCAGCACTAGAAGCAGGATTAAGTGTACCAATGAAGTCCAAACCCCACTGTTGAAATGGTTCCTCAATCACAACTGGCTTGAGAGGCAAAGAAGCCAATTTAGGTCTTCCCACAAAGGTCTGACAAGCCTCACATTTATCCACCTACCTGGATGCATCTCTGAACAAGGAAGGCCAGTAGTATCCTCCATGAAGTATCTTATGAGCTGTAACCGTTGATGAATAGTGCCCTCCACATGCCTGATCATGAAAAGCTGAGAGCAAATTTCTCTGTTGTTCCTTGTCCACACACTTCAAAAATCTCCCATCTAAGCCACGCTTGAACAAAGCATTTTCCCATAATACATATTGTACTGACCTCAATTTAACAGTCCTCTTTTCTTTGGCAGTTAAATGAGAGGGGCATTCCCCATAGGTGAGAAAATGGGCGATGTCAGCATACCATTCGTCAACTGAACTAAGGAACAGAATGGTAGGAAGGCCAACTTTATTCTCCAATAATTCATGCTTAGCTCCTTCAGCAATGAGCTCACAAAGACCTTTTCCACAAACTAGCTTGGTCGGCTTAATGTCAATGTCATAATCTTGGACCTTAGCAACCCAGTTTCCTCTCTTGGATCCAAATTCTTGCTGTGTGAGAATTGACTTAACAGTTGTATCCGGGACCAATACCATGGAATGAGAGTTGAGGATGTAAAAGCGAAACTGCTTGACAGCTTTAACCACTGCAAAAGCATGTTTCTCCATCATGGTGTATTTCAACTCGTGATCTTTCAGAATATAGCTCATGAACGCGATTGGTAGCTCATGCTCATTAGAGTCTTCTTGAGTTAACACAGCAGCCAAGGTATTATCTGTAGCATAGCAATAGATGATGAAATCTTTGCTGAAATCAGGACAGGCTAAAACAGGAGTTTTAGCGATAGCTCTCTTGATACCTTCAAAGGATTCCTTTCCTTCAGAAGACCAACCAAATGTTTGCTTTCCTTTCATCATCTGAGAAATATTCAAAGTTAATTCTGCAAAATCAGGGATGAATCTTCTCAAGAAATTGATCTTACCGAAGAAGGAGTGCACGCCCTTTTTACTGGTTGGGAGAGGAATTTGCTGGATGGCTTGAACTTGTTCAGGATCAATCTTAATACCATCCTTGGAAACGATGTGCCCTAATAACTTTCCCTCAGTGACACAAAAGACATATTTTTTAGGGTTCAGAGAGATCCCATGCTCTCTGCATCTCAGCAGAACTGTCTCTAGGTGATCAAAATGATCCGCTCTTGTCTTGGAAAACACTGTCAGGTCATCAAGGTATATGACAATACACTTTCCTTTTAAGCTTCCAAAAGCCAGATCCATAGCCCTCTGGAAAGTGGCACCAGCATTAATAAGCCCAAAAGGCATTCTCTTGTAGGCAAAGGTACCCCAAGGAGTAGTGAAAGTTGTTTTGTGTTGATCTACAGTATCAACCTCTACCTGATTATAGCCCAAGAATCCATCAAGCATAGATAACATTTCAGATCCTGTTACTGCTTGCAATACTTGATCCATCATAGGCAAAGGATAATTATCTTTCAGAGAAGCCTGATTCAGGTTCCTGAAATCAACACAGATGCGGATCTCACCATTTTTCTTCCTAACAGGCACAATATTTGCAATCCATGTTGAATGGTGAATGGGAAAAATAATTTTAGCCTTCAACAACTTCTGTATCTCCTGAAAGATGGTGTCAGCTATTTTGGGGTTGTATTGCCTCTGTTTCTGCTTGAAAGGCTTAATTCCAGGCTTAAGAGGAATAGAGTGCTGCATATCTTTTGGTTTGAAAGCTTTCAAATCTTCATAAGAGTAAGTGAGAACATCCTTATACCTCTTTAAAAGAGCAATTGCTTTCTTCCTCTCATCTGCTGTGCAACATTTTCCAATGTTCACGAGCTTGGGGTCAGTAGAACTCCCAATATCAATCTTATCATACTCAGCTGATTGCTGAGGTCCAGTAGAAGCTTTAGATTTCACATACCTGTCATGTTTATCAAATAATTCCTCCAAACTCACCAAACCTTTAGGAATCTTGTTTCCTTTGAGATTGATGCATCCATCTTGATCTGTTTCTTCCCCTTGGGTGACTGCTTGGTCAAAGGGCACACTCTCACGAGGTAGGTTGTCACTTCCCTCAAAATACAGTTGTTTGAAATTACCCTTGAGTTCCAGGAAGGAAAGCAAATGTTGATCATCATTGAAGACTTGCCAGTTATTGGTATTATCAGGTACACTAGGCCGATGGACCATCTCAATGGTGAACTTATCCTGAGAGAAATCAGGATGAGGAATCAGTAGTGACCCTGAGACTGCTAGTGAATCAGCCCTGCTGTTCTTCTCCCTAGGTATTGCCTCAATGGAGAAAGCATCAAGGAATTCAATGGAATCCCAAACCTGATTCCGGTAATGTTTCAGCCTTCCATTTTTTACTTGAAAAAGGTTTCTGACCTGCTTTACAATTAATTCTACATCACCACGTGCCAGAAGGTTCTTTACACCTTGTTCTTTGGCCACTTGCAGTCCAAGAATGAGAGCCTCATACTCTGCTGTATTATTAGTGTTTTTGAACTGCAATTTAAATGAAAAAGGATGAAGGCTACCTTCAGGTGACACCAGCAGAACACCAGCTCCAGAACCAGCTGAGGAACAACTTCCATCAAACTCTAAAATCCAAACACCATTAGGATCTTTAGGTGACACTCTGGGAAGTTGGATTTCATCAGGGGACATAATCATGTAATTGCCATGACCCATATCCTCATAGAGTATTTGTGCTCTAGGATCATCCGTTTTCTGCACAATATACTCAGACTGCTTCTCAGGCATCAACTTCTTCATTTGTCCATTGACAGGCACGAGTGCATGTGACCAGTCCATTTGGATTTCCCCACCCACATCTTTGTAGAAGTTCCTACTTAGCAACATCCCGTATGAAGGAGGGATATCTGCTACTAAGATGGTAGCCAATACTTTCTTTTCAGGCAAGGCAGCAAAAGCCACTTGTGCATCTTTAATTCTCCCGACCAGGGGCACTTCTTTACTCTCCATGGAGTAACAAGATCCATAAGTGCGTGTGAGGGTCAGGCCTAAAGCATGAGCTACTTTAGCAGGCATTACGTTATCTAAGGCTCCTGAGTCAATGACACAATTACTGAGCCTATGACCAGCTATAAGAAGTGTTACATAAAATGGTTTAATTTTGTCACCAGGCGAGGTGACAGCAGCTACCAGACTAGGCTGTGGTGCAGAAGGAGGAGTGGGCAAAAGGCCTTTAGAAGTGGTTTTGGAGTGGGAATTAACAAATTGAATCATTTTGGCAAAAGCTTTGGGATGAGTTTGATAATACTCAGCCTCTGAGATTTGAACCTTAGTCTTTTTTAGATGATCAATAATATCAAAAGACCCAGAAGTGGACGGGCCATCATCATTTGAAATTCTAGGCTTATCAACTTTAGGAGAAAAAGAAGGAACTTTGCTAGTAGGATTAACAGGACTCACCTTTGGTGCAGATGAAGTAGGGATAGGAGATCCTCTTTTTGCAATTACAGGAATAGTTGCCGACTGCTCCTTAGATTTCTTCATAGGCTGTGTCACTTTCTCCCTCTGATGTGTCTGCTCTCGAGTCATGACAGCAAATGATTCGCTATTCATGTCTGCTACCACTTCATCATAATCATCTCCATCATCAATGCCCTCAGTGGTGAAGAAATTAACCCGAGATCCCTCAAGTTCCTCTGCTTCATCATCAAATTCATCCACAAACTCCTCGCAAGCTTCATTATCCTCATCATCATCTGGCTCTTCAACCTCACAGGTTGCATTCACAGGAACCTTAACAGGAGGTCCTTCAAGTGCTAGTCTTGTTTGAGAAGGAGGTAAACGATTTCTGGGCTGAAAATTCCTTCTTGGAACATCTGCATAAGGGGCATGCTGAGCCAATTGTTTCTTTATAGCAATAAGATCATTCGCAAGCTTCTAAACTAATGGATCAGTATTAGGTCCAGGAGTGGAGGAGGAGGAAGCAACAGACTTAGATTTGGAAGGGTCTCTCCTCAACTTCCCTAACATGATTAGATCATCCTCGACACTAACAGCAAGAGTTTGATCCTCCACCAATGTTGCGAGATTAGCCCTTCTCAGCGCATAACTGACTTCAGACGATTGGGCATTTAAGAAGAAACATTTTCAGATTTGATCAACAGGTCGAGTATTTACAGGAATTTTTTTGATCAGTCTGTTGAATCGGGCCACAAATTCTCTCATGGGTTCTTGTGAATCTTTCTTTATCTGAGAAATTTGGGAAAGCAAAGCATGCACATATTCTGCCGGTTTAAAACGGTTTTCGAACTGAGTTCTCATTGTGTTCCAGTCGGTGATAGCGCTAGCCGGAAGGTGGTAGAACCAATCAGCAGCATTATCTTGTAAAGTCTCAACGAACAGTCTCACGGAGACGTCTTCATGCTCAACTCCCAGGACTCCACATGCAACAATGAAGGCTGCGATGTGTTCATCAGGATGCACTTTGCCATCACCTTTGAACTTAGGAAAGTTCTTCCGGTTACCTCTGGGTAACTCATGCAAAGGCTGAGGAAGGGCAAGGGGCCCGACACGATGACCCCATGGTAATGGCGCCGCCATTCTTGGAAAAACGGCTTGGAGAGGAACTGCAACACCAGCAAGAATCAAAGCTCACAGATTAGGGCTAGCTGGCTCTGAAGGAATACCACCCATAGGACTTCTATCTTGAACAGGTGGAGTGCTTTTCGAATGAGTCCTTCTATTTCTTGTTGAAGGAAAAGGAAAACCCTGCTGCTCCAAAATCTGGAACTGAGAATCTTCAATACCAAGGGTCCTTCTCCCTCGAGTAAAACGCGGAGTCGCCAGATCAAAAGATGATCAAAAATAACAGAACTGGAATATGATTTTCCCCAGCGGAGTCACCAAAAACTGTTGGTCGTCAGATAGGACTTTACGAAGAGCAACAGTCAGGGGACAAGAAGTCCCTCCTCTTTAATGGGAGAGGTTCCCTTATTCAGAAACGAACTTATTTACAAATGTACAAAACATGATTTGTTGGTTAAACTTGGATATCACGAAAGTGTTTTCTATGAAGATCATCAATTACAAAAGGACTGAGGAAATGAGAGTACGGGAAAGAGCAGAAAGGCAACATGCAGA
>CM034153.1:396509006-396514006 GCA_019776745.2 Taxus chinensis
GTGTATGTATGTGTGTGTGCGTGTGCATGTGTTTGTGCATGTGCGTGTGCGTGTGTGTGTGTGCATGTGCATGTGCGCGTGCGCGTGAGTGTGCTCATTCTCGTTCTTGTGTCCGTGTCCGTGTGTGTGTGTGCGTGTATGTGCGTGTGTGCGTGCGCGTGTGTGTGCGGGTGTGGGTGCGTGTGTGGGTGCGTGTGTGTGTGCATGTGTGTGTGTGTGTGTGCGTGTGGGTGTGTGTGTGCTTTTGTGCGCGTGTGTGTGCGCGTGCGCGTGTGTGTGTGTGTGCGCGTGCGTGTGCATGTGTGAGTGTGTGTGTGCGTGCTCGTGCAAGTGCATGTGCAGGTGTGCATGTGTGTGTGCATGTGTGTGTGCGTGTGCATGTGTGTGTACATGTGCATGTGCGGGTGCATGTGAGCATGCTCGTGGGCGTGCGCTTGTGTGTGCGTGTGTGTGTGTGTGTGTGTGCGTGTGCGTGTGCACGTGTGTGTGTGTGTGCGCACGTGTGTGTGTGCGTGTGTATGTGAGTGCATGCGTGCGTGAGTGCATGTGTGCGTGTTTGCATCTGTGCATGCCTTTGTCTGTGTGTGTGTGCATGCATGCATGTATGCGTGTATGCGTGTGCCTATGTCTGCATGTCTGCGTGTGTGCGTGTGTGCGTATGTGTTTTTACATGTGTGTTTGTCTATGTCTGTCAGCGTATGTGTGCATACGTGTGCGTGTGTGTGAGTGCGTACATGTGCATGAGTGGGCATGTGTGCGTGTGTGCGTGCATGCGTGAGTACGTGTGTGCGTGTGACTGTGCCTGTGCCTATGCATCCATGTGTGCATGCGTGCATGTGTGCGTGCATGCGTGGGCTTGCATATGTGGGCTTGCATGTGTGTGCATGCACTTGCATGTGTATGTGTGTGTGTGCATACATGCACATGCTAAGTGTGTGCATGTGTGCATATGTTTTTGAGTGTGTGTGTGTGTGCGTGTGTGCGTGCTTGCGTGTCTGTGTGTGTGAGTGTGTGTGTGCACGTGCGTGCATGCATAGTCGTGTGTGTGCGTCTGTGTGTCCATGTGCGTGTGTGTGTGTGCATGCGTGTGTGTGAATTTGTGTGAGTGTGTGCTTGTGTGCCCGTGCATGTGAGTGTTTGTATGTGTGTGCGTGTGTGTTTGAGTGTGTGCGTGTGCGTTTGAGTGTGTGCGTGCACGCGCGCATGTATGTGTGTGTGTGTGTGTGTGTGTGTGCGTGCGTGCGTGAATGTGTGTGTGTGTGTGCATATGTGCTTGAGTGTGTTTGTGTGTGTACGTGCATGCATGCGTGCGTATGGGTGTGCGTGTGTGTGTGTGTCGTTACGTGCTTGTGTGCGGGTGTGTGTACACGTACGTTTGTGCCTACATGTGTAAGTTTTTGCATGCACGTACGTGCGTATGTGTGTGTGCGCGTATGTGTGCGTGTGTGCAATGACATGCGTGTGTGTGTGACTGATTGTGTACGTATGTTGTTTGTCTTTGCGTGCGTGTGTGTGTGTGCGTGTGTTGTCTGTCTCTACGTGCGTGTATGTTTGTGTGTGCGTGCGCGTGTGCATTTGTGTGTGTGTGTGTATGCATGTGCGTGTGTGTGGGCATGTGCGTGTGCGTGGGCATGTGCATGTGCTTGTGCGTGTGCATGTGCATGTGCGTGAGCGTGTGCATGTGCGTGTGCATGTGTGTGTGTGTGTGCGTGCTTGTGTGCGTGTGCATGTACGTGTGTATGTGCGTGTGCGTGTGCGTGTGCGTGTGCTTTTGTGCATGTGCGTGTGCGCGTGCGTGTGCATGTGTGAGTGTGTGTGTGCGTGCTCGTGCAAGTGCGTGTGCAGGTGTGCTCGTGTGTGTGCATGTGTGTGTGCGTGTACATGTGCATGTGCAGGTGCATGTGAGCGTGCTCATGCTCGTGCTCATGGGCGTGCGCTTGTGTGTGCGTGTTTGTGCGTGTGCGTGTGCGTGTGTGCGTGTGTGCGTGCATGTGTACATGAGTGCATGCGTGCGTGAGTGCATGTGTGCGTGTTTGCATCTGTGCATGCCTTTGTCCGTGTGTGTGTGTGTGCATGCATGCATGTATGTGTGGGTGCGTGTGCCTATGTCTACATGTCTGTGTGTGTGTGTGTGCGTGTGTGCGTGTGTGTTTGTACATGTGTGTTTGTCTGTGTCTGTCAGCGTATGTGTGCATACGTGTGCACGTGTGTGAGTGCGTACATGTGCATGAGTGGGCATGTGTGCGTGTGTGCGTGTGTGCGTGCATGCGTGAGTACGTGCGTGCGTGTGACTGTGCCTGTGCCTGTGCATCCATGTGTGCATGCGTGCATGTGTGCGTGCATGCGTGGGCTTGCATATGTGGGCTTGCATGTGTGTACATGCACTTGCGTGTGTATGTGTGTGTGTGCGTACATGCACATGCTAAGTGTGTGCGTGTGTGCATATGTTTTTGAGTGTGTGTGTGTGTGCGCGCTTGCGTGTGTGTGTGTGTGTGTGTGTGTGTGTGTGTGTGTGAGTGTGTGTGCACATGCGTGCATGTGTAGTCGTGTGTGTGCGTGTGCGTGTTCGTTTGTGTGTCCATGTGTGCGCGCGCGCGCGCGTGTGTGTGTGTGTGCATGCGTGTGTGTGCATTTATGTGAGTGTGTGCTTGTGTGCCCGTGCACGTGAGTGTTTGTGTGTGTGTGCGTGTGTGTTTGAGTGTGTGCGTGTGCGTTTGAGTGTGTGCGTGCACGCGCGCATGCATGTGTGTGTGTGCGTGCATGCGTGAATGTGTGTGTGTGTGTGTGTGCTTGAGTGTGTTTGTGTGTGTACGTGCATGCATGCGTGTGTATGGGTGTGTGTGTGTGTGTGTGTCATTACGTGCTTGTGTGCAGGTGTGTGTACACGTACGTTTGTGCCTGCGTGTGTAAGTTTTTGCATCCACGTACGTGTGTATGTGTGTGTGTGCGTGTGTGTGTGCATGTGTGCAATGACATGTGTGTGTGTGTGACTGATTGTGTACGTATGTTGTCTATCTTTTCGTGCGTGTGTGTGTGTGCGTGTGTTGTCTGTCTCTACGTGCATGTATGTTTGTGTGTGCATGCGCGTGTGCGTTTGTGTGTGTGTGTGTGTGTGTGTGCGCGCGTGTTTGTGTGCATGTGCGTGTGCGTGGGCATGTGCATGTGCTTGTGCGTGTGCGTGTGCATGTGCGTGAGCGTGAGCGTGTGCATGTGTGTGTGTGTGTGTGTGTGCGTGCTTGTGTGCATGTGCGTGTACGTGTGTATGTGCGTGTGCGTGTACGTGTGTGTGCATGTGCATGTGCATGTGCGTGCTCGTTCGTGGGTTTGTGCATGCTTGTTTGTTGATGTGCATGCCTCCGCGCGTGTGTGTGTGTACATGCCTGTGTGTGTGTGCATGTGTGTGTGCGTGTGTGTGCGTATGTGTGTATGTGTGTTTGTGCTTTTGTGTGCATGTTTGTGCATGCATGTGTGCGCACGTGTGTGTATGTGCGTGTGTGTGCTTGTGATTTTGAATGTGTGTGTGTGTGCGTGTGTGTGTGTGTGTGCACATGTGCATGCACGTGCGTGTGTGCGTGTGCATGTGTTTGTGTGTGTGTGTGCGTGTGCACGTGTGCGTGTGTGTTTGTGTGTGTATGCGTGTGCATGTGTGTGTGAGTGGGCGGGCATGCGTGTGTCCATACCTCCGTGCATGCATGCGTGTGTGCATGTGTGTGTGTGTGTGTGCATTCGCATCTCCGCAAACATGTGTGTGTGCGCATGCATGTGGGTGTGTGTGTGTGTGGGTGTGTGTGTGTGTGTGCATGTGTATAGGCATGCGTGTGTGCACATGCGTGCATGTACGTGTGAGTGTGTGTTTGTGTGTGTGCGTGTGCAAGTGTGCAGACATGTACGCGCGTGTGTGTGTGTGTGTGTGCGCGCGCGCATGTATAGGCATTTGTGTGCACGCATGCGCACACGTACGTGAGACAGTGTGTGTGTGTGTGTGTGTGCACATGCGCGTGCATGTGTGTGTGTGTTTGTGTGTGTGTGTGTGTGTGTGTGTGTGTGTGTGTGTGTGTGTGTGTGTTCGTGTGTGTTTTTATGTGTGCGAGTGTGTGTGTGTGTATGAGCACATGCGCGTGAGCATGTGTTTGTGTGTGACAGTGCGCGTGCACGTGCGTGTGTACTTACATGCGTGCATGCTCCTGCATGTGCGTTTGTGTGTGTGTGTGGGTGTTCGCGTGTGCGTATGTGTGTGTATCTGTGTCTTTGTCTGCGTCTGCGTGTGTGCGTGCATGTGCGCGTGCACGTGCGGGTGCATGTGTGTGGGTGTGGGTGTGCGTGTGCGTGTGTGTGCGTGTGTGTGTGTGTGTGTGCGTGTGTGTGTGCATGTGCATGTGCATATGCGTGTCGGCGTGCACGTGAGCGTGATCATGCTCGTGCTCGTAAGCGTGTGTGTGCGTGTGCGTGTGTGTGTCAACGTGACGTCAACGTGCTTGTGCTCGTGCTCATAAGCGTGCGTGTGTGTGTGCATGTGCGTGTGTGTGCTTATGCGTGTGCGTGTGCGTGTGCGTGTGAGTTTGTATGTGTGTGTGCGTGTACATGTACGTGTGCGTGTATGTGTGCGTGGGCATGTGGGTGCACGCGTGTGTCCGCGTGCGTGTGCGTGTGCGTGTGCGTGTGCGCGTACTCATGCGTGTGCGTGTGTGTGTGCCTTCCTTTGCGCATGCCTTTGCACATGCGTGTGCGCTTGCGTGTCCATGTGCATGTGCATGTGCTTGTGTGTGTGTGTGTGTGTGTGTGTGTGCCTATGTGTGTGTGTGCGCATGTGCGTGGGTGTGCGCGTGTGCGTGCGTGTGCATGTGTGCATGCGTGTGTTTGTGCCTGCACATGTACTTGTGTGCGCGCGTGCGTGTGTGTGTGCGTGTGCATGTGCCTGCATGTAACTGCGTGTGCGCCTACATGTGCGTGTTCGTGTGAGTGTGCATGTGCATGTGCATGTGCGTGTGCGTGTGTGTTTG